>CAUYUJ010014414.1:177500-182500 GCA_963575745.1 Prorocentrum cordatum
AGCGACGGAGGCCTGGGCTGCGGCAGCGCCGAACAGCGCGGCCCCGCTGCCCCCCCGGCGCCCTGGGAAGCTGGGATCCACGCGGCTGCCCAGGAGCTCCGAGAGACGACACCGATCGGCCTCTTTCGGAGGTGGCCGGGCCTTGGCCGCGCCCTCTCGGCAGCGGACGAGGAGCAGGGACGGCTGGCAGGAGGCCGTCGCCCCCAGAGCGACCGCTGGCAGGGCCTTCTGGAGGGGCGGAAGGGCGAGGACAAGAAGACGCGCGGGACCACGCCGCCAAGACGTTATTGGCCGCGCTGCCGGCGACGGCGGCGGCGGCGGTGCATAGTGCCTCGGGCAGCTCAGCGGGCGCCTGGTTGGATAACTTCGAGGGGGTCTCGCCCCTCGCCGACCACGCGTTCTGCATTGCGGCCAAGAGGCGAATGCATCTGCCGCTGCTGCAGTCCGAGTGCACATGCCTGAACCGACCAGCAGCGCCCACCCGCGCGATGGCGCGGCGCGGCCCGACGCGCGGCCGCACGGTGGACGTTCGCGGCGTTCGCGCGCTCAACTGTCCCAGGGGAGGCGGCCCGACGCGCCGCCACAATGCCATCCGAGGTGCCGTGGCGCTCTGGTTGCGCGGGGTGGGCCACCACGCCCAGGTGGAGCAGGTCATCCCAGAGTGGTACACGGAAGAACAGGGCGCGGCCACACTGGACGTCGTCTACCATCGAGGCATCCATGGCCGAGTTCGCCTCGACATCAGCTTGGTGGACGAGGTGGCCGCGGCCCAGACGGGGCGGCCGCATCAGGCAGCTCTGCAGCGCAGAGAGAAAGTGAAGCACCGTAGGTACCCATTTTCTGGCCTGGTGCCCTTTGTTCTCGATGTCAACGGCCGCTGGGGCGCAGAGGCTGAGACGCGGCCGCGCCGTGCCGTGGGGGAATTGCCTGAGGCCGAACGGCCCGCGGCACGCTCATCCCTGCGCTCGGCAGTGGCCAACGCCCTGCAGGGCCAAATCGCTGAGCAGGTCGCCCTGGCGACGGAGGACGCAGTGGGACTGGGTGCAGGGGCCGCCCCGAGCGTTCGGTCATGACTAGGTGTGGCTCCATCCCATTTGCGTGCGCTCCCTGACCCCCCCCCTTCCCACTCGCCTTCCTGCTGCCCTGATCAGTCGTAAAAATTAGTCACATCTGCAGTGTGCACGGTACTGTTCAGTTCCCTTGTAGTGTGCATGATGCGTTCTTGCTTTGTCATGTCTGTTCTGCACGCCGCATTGCGTAGCCACCTTGCCTTGTGCACGTTGTGTTCTCGCCACGCCATACTTGTGATGCTCTTAATTTTTGTTTTGGGCTGCTCCCTCAACCCACTCGTGCTGGGCCTTCATGCCGCCAATAGCACCTGTTCGAGGCCACTGGCTAAAGAGGCGTCAAGAGGCGTTAAAGATCGGGGCCGCCCCGCGGGTCCTGGGGCCGTCGGCGGCCCGCCGTCCGCTTTGTCGCCCGCCCGCGACGTGGTTTCCTCGCCCCCCTTTCCCCTCTCCTGCCCGTCCAGGGCCCCGAACGGGGGTCAGGCCGTTTTCCGCCTGCACAAGGATCGGTTCCCACGCACCTGGAGCCGTTGGTTTGAGCCTTTAGTCTTCATGTTTAACCTTTGTCCCGCCTTGGCAGTCGGCCGCCCCATTTTGGTTCGGTGCACAGCCTCTCCCCCCCCCTCTCTTCCTCGGCAGCTGTTTGGCTCGTGAGGCCTTGTCTC
This sequence comes from Prorocentrum cordatum, assembly GCA_963575745.1. Classification (NCBI taxonomy): domain Eukaryota; class Dinophyceae; order Prorocentrales; family Prorocentraceae; genus Prorocentrum; species Prorocentrum cordatum. The sequence goes on from CAUYUJ010014414.1 coordinate 179,233, forward strand.
GCACATTCTCTCGAGCTGCACCTCCCGTGCCATCCACCCGACCAAGTGATGGCGCCCAAGTTCTCGAAGCCCGCGCCGATGCCCTGGCCTGCCAAGACGCACGCCGACTCGCCTAGTCACGATGCGGCGCCTCTTCGCGAGGCTTTGGCGGCGAAAGCTAAGGCGAAGGCTGAGGCACGTGCGAAGGCCAGCGGTGCTTCCGCGGCCGACGCACCCACTTCCAAAGCAAGACCGACGCAGCGCCCTGGCCAGCAGGTGAGCGCGTCGGAGAGCGAAGACGAGGAGTTCGACATGATGTCCGAGGCGGCGACCCTTCGGACGGCGCCGACACTGCCCACGGGATCAGCGACGCCCGCCGAGGACGCCGACGGAGGCGGCGGCACGGGGGCCGCCCCCAGCGCCGCCGCCTCCGATGGCGCCTCGGAGGGAGGCCCCGCGGCGATGGCTGAGGCGCCCGCTGAGGCCTCAGCGATGCCCACGTCGGCGGTGGTGCCAGTGACGACGGCCGCCCTGGCAGCGGCAGCCACTTACGCCAACTTCACCACGGAGCAGCGCCGCGGGTTGGACGCGATCACCCTCGCGCTCCACAACCTCCAGCTGAGGGGGCAGGCTGTGGGTGGCCGCGGCGGCCGAGGCGCGCGCAGCGACGCCGACGGCGGTCGCTCCGTGGACGACGGGACCGCCAGTGAGGCCCCGAGTGCTGCGACCACGGGTGCCCTCAGCGGTCATGGAGGCAAACGCCACCGCCGACGCAGCAACAAGGCCGTCTACGGCCAGGCCCCCCAGTCGAGCGGCGGCACACCTGCCGCGCTCGAAGACGCCGAGATGATGGCGGAGGAGAACTACGCTGAGGCGGGCTACGTCCACTGCATGGGTGCGCACTGGGTCCCGCCGCAGCGCCTGGGCTGGTGTCGGAGGTGCACGGAGCTGGACGACTGGAAGATCATGGCGGTGGAGTACGTGGACCAGCTCAGTTGTGGGGAGATGCGCCGCTATGCGGAGGCCAATGAGTACAATCAGCAATACCCCGAGCTGAGGAAGGGCAAAGAGGGGCAGCACAAGCTGCACACGTGCTTGCGCTGCGTGGCGGCGACGCAGAACATCACCGAGCACGAGGCCGTGACGCGCGCAGCGCGCTCGAACAAGGGCCCAGGCTCCATCGACCACGCCGCCAAGCGAGTGGCGAAGTTCCGTGCGAGCTTCGACTACATCAAGGAGGGCATGGACGTGCTGGTGGGATTCGCGCTCTCCGAGGAAGGCTTGCTTGCCCTGCGGAGGTCAACGGGGGGCGCGGGGGCGGGCATCGACCCCGAGAGCACGGGCGCCCCCCCCAGCCACGGAAGCGGTGGCGGAGGAGGTTGGTCGCCCGATGGCGAGGGAGGTGGGGGTGGTGCCGGGGCCGCCCCGCGCGCCACCCCCGCCCCTCGAGGAAGAACCTCCCCGTGACGAAGAGAGCGACCCCCAGCCCGACATCGATGCTGAGGACCAGGAGCACCAGCTGACCGACGTCAAGACCGTGGAAGAGGTCACGGACATCGAGCCCCTGCTGCGGCTCGGCCTCTCCAAGAAATCGCCGAAGCGTATGGCGCGGGCCTATGGCGTCCTCAAGTCCGAGACCATGCGCACCCACATGCTGGGAGGTCTGGGGCCCATCCTGGAGAAGAAGGAGGACATGGTGAGGGGCACAGAGGCGCAGGACGGGGTCCAGAAGTGGCTCGACGCGCTGAACGAGGAGGCAGAGGAGGATGTGGGAAGGCTGAAGAAGGGCCTTCTGGAAGCCTCGGGGATTGCGGACGCACACCTGGGACACAAACGTGCCTGGAAGGAGGAGTGCCAGGGCAACACCGCGGCGCAGGAGGCCTCCCGCCGCATGGGCGACTACACGGACCAGTTCTACCGTGGCAAGGGCTTCACGTTCAACATGTACTACAAGTGCTCGGCCAACAAGACCTGGGACAATCCCAGGGGGTGCTGCTCGGTGATCCGGTCGGATCGCTGGTCACAGCTGCCCTCCTGCGCACAGGGGGCGGCGGGGGAGACGGGCCAGCGCTGGTACTGCCACTGCGGTGCGCGCTACTCGACCTCCTACGGCGTCTGCATCGAGCGCATAGAGGAAGAGTTGAACCCGCCACGTGCGTACCACATGCACGCGGAGCACCCTGAGGAGGACATCCGTGACTTGAAGGCCCTGCTGCGCTACGACAAGCTCAAGAGGGAGGAGATACCAGTGTTCAGTGCGGTGGACCTCCTGAAGTACCTGCCCAAGGTCGAGCCGCTGGCGGTGGGCACTGTCTTCAAGCGCTACGCTCCACACCAGCCACAGTGGGAGGGCCAATATGCGCTGAGAGGGGCTCTCCTGGGAGAGCCTGACCGAGTTCAAGTGGACAGACCTCTACGCGCAGGTCGCCTGGGGACTGAACGATCCAGAGTGGGCGGGCTACAGCAGGAAGGCGCGGAACAAGGCCAAGAGGGAGCGCCTGGAGATGGCGCACAGGGGGCTGGCGCTCTACGAGCGCCGCCACAACCTGCGGGAGGGCAGCCTCACGGGCGGCGGGGGTGGCACAGGGGTCGCCCCGCGTGCCGCCCCCGCCCGCACCGCCAGCGCCCCCCCAGCGGGTGGGGCCCGCGGCAGCCAGGACCCGCCACCACCGCCTGTCGGAGTCCCGCCAGCGGCCGCGGCCATCATGGCCCCTTCCGCCGCCGCCGCTGACGGCCCCCCCAGCGGTGCCGCCGCCGCCGACGGACCCGCCGCCGCAGACGGACCCGCTCCCGCAGCAGATCCCAAATGCTGCAGCCCTGAACGTGGCCCTCGGTGAAGACCTCGAGCGCCAGATCTTTGGGCCCTCAGGGCAGGCGGGCGGCAGTGGCGACCTCGGTGGGGAATCGCAGGCGCTGCCGTCGCAGGTCTTTGCGGCCATCGCGCAGGGAGCAGGCCAGCCTGCCTGAATGCTGAAGCCCAGCAGGTACCAGGCCCTCGACAGGCCACGTGAGTTCATGCCAAGATGTCTTGCTTGCCACTTCCAGTAGCGCGGCGTGCCCACAGTGGCACCCCCCTCGCGTGGCTGCACCTGTGGCTTTGGCCTCTGGTCGGTGTATGGTCACCCGTGCGCCTAGCTACTCTGGCCCGCCAACTGGCTTGCCATCCTGGCCTCCTCTCACGCTCACTTGCGCTCGTGGGCCTCGCTGGCGGTGCTGGGGCCGCCCCGTGCACTGCCGCGTCGCCGTTGGGCGCCTGGCCATTTTGGCCTGCCATCCTGGCCTCCTCTCG
>CAUYUJ010014414.1:185000-233760 GCA_963575745.1 Prorocentrum cordatum
GGTGGGACAATGGTGGGGGGAGTGGGGACAGTGAGACACTGGTGGGGGGCACTGGTGGGGACAGCGGGGACAATGGTGGGAACAGTGGGGATAGTGGGACAGTGGTGGTGGGGACAGTGGTGTGGGGACAGTGGGAACGTGGTGGAAACACTGGGACAGTGGAAGGTACAGTGGTGGTGGCGACAGCGGTGAGGGCGGTGGCGAGGACGGCGGTGGGATAATGGTACAGAGGTATAGTAGGCACAGTGGTGGGGACAGTGGTGGGAACAGTGGGACAGCTCAGTGGGACAGCGGCGGGGACAGTGGGACAGTGGGGACAGTGGGACAGCGGATGGGGCCGTGGAGAAAGTGGGGAGAGTGGAACCGTTCTGGGAACAGTGGCGGAGACAGTGGGGACAGTGCGACAGTGGTGGGGCACTGGTGAGGACAGTGGTGACGGTGGTGGGAACAGTGGGGACAGTGGTGGTGAGGACAGTGGTGCTGGGGACAGCAGTGGGGGATGTGGTGCGGACGATGGTAGGGCCCCAGAGTTGTGTGCTGGCGGTGAGCGTGGGGGGGGGGTTCGAACCGGTAGCGACCCCCCCCCGGTTTTCGACCGGTTTTCGGGGGGGAGGGTTCGAACCGGTAGTGACCCCCCCGGTTTTCGAGAGGGAGGGGGGGGGGGTTCGAACCGGTAGTGACCCCCCCCGTTTTCGAGCCGGAGGGGGGGGGGGGGTGTGACCCCCCCAGGTTTTTCCGGTAGTGGCCCCCCTGGTTTTCTGAGGGGGGAGGGGTGGGGTTCGAACCGGTAGTGACCCCCCCCCCCCCCGGTTTTCCGGAGGGGGGGGGGAGGTTCGAACCGGTAGTGACCCCCCTGAGGCGGGGGGGGGTAGGGGAGGGGGGGGTTTGCCGGGGGGAAGGGGGGGGGGGGTCAGCAGGAGGGGGGGGGATTTTCGGAGGGGGGGGGAACCTGGGGTCTGGAGGAAGAGGGAGGGAATTTTCCACAGTAAAGCGGCGGTGGATCACGCTCTCTCGTAGTAGTCAGAGTGGTAGTAGTAGTGCTAGTAGTAGTCGTAGTAGTAGTGGGTGGTAAGTAGTAGTAGTAGTAGTAGTAGTAGTAGTAGTAGTAGTAGTAGTAGTAGTAGTAGTAGTAGTAGTAGTAGTAGTAGTAGTAGTAGTAGTAGTAGTAGTAGTAGTAGTAGTAGTAGTAGTAGTAGTAGTAGTAGTAGTAGTAGTAGTAGTAGTAGTAGTAGTAGTAGTAGTAGTAGTAGTAGTAGTAGTAGTAGTAGTAGTAGTAGTAGTACTAGTGGTAGCAGTAGTAGTAGTAGTAGTAGTAGTAGTAGTAGTAGTCGTAGCAGTAGTAGTAGTAGTAGCAGCAGTAGTAGTAGTAGTAGTGGTAGTAGTGGTAGTAGTAGTAGTAGTAGTAGTAGTAGTAGTAGAAGAAGTAGAAGTAGAAGTAGAAGTAGAAGTAGAAGTAGAAGTAGAAGTAGTAGTAGAAGTACTAGTAATAGTAGTAGTCGTCGTAGTCGTAGTCGTAGTCGTAGTCGTAGTCGTAGTGGTAGTGGTAGTGGTAGTAGTAGTAGTAGTAGTAGTAGCATAAGTAGTAGTTGTAGTAGTGGTAGTAGTAGTAGCAGTAGTAGTAGTAGTTGCAGCAGCAGTAGTAGTACTTGTAGTTGTAGTAACAGTTGTAGTAGTACTAGTAGTCGTCGTTGTCGTCATAATAGCAGCAGTTCGTCGCAACAGCAGTAGCAGCAGCAGTAGCGATCGTAGTAGTAGTAGTAGTAGTAGTTGTTGTCGTTGTAGTAGTAGTTGTTGTTGTACCAGTTGTAGTCGTAGTAGTACGAATAGTAATTCTAGTAATAGTAGTAGTTGGAGTAGTAGTAGTAGTAGTAGTAGTAGTAGTAGTAGTAGTAGTAGTAGTAGTAGCGGTGGTAGTAATATTCATAAAAGTGGCAGTAGTAGTAATTGTGGTAGTAGTACTGGTGGTAGTAGGCGCTGTAGTAGTAGGAGTACTCTTAGTAGTAGTAATAGTAGTAGTAGTAGTGGTAGTAGTAGTAGTAGTAGTAGTACCAGTACCAGTACTAGTACTAGTACTAGTACTAGTACTAGTACTAGTCGTCGTATCAGTAGTAGGAGCAGTAGTAGTAAGTAGTAACAGCAGGAAAAGGAGGGCCAACAGGAGGAGGAGGAGGGTATCAGTAGCAGGATCAAGGACTTGCGAAAGAGTAGGCACGCAGGCACGACAGCTCGAACCGCCGTGCTGCAGGCACCCACCACGCCCGTGGCATCCGCATAGCCCCCGCCGCATCTGGGGCGCACGGCGTCGTCGGCAGCCGCAGGGATGTGGGCTGGCACAGAGCATGGAGCAGCCCGCGCTGCTACAGAGCACGCGGGCGCAGGCCGGTTGCATGTCGCACTTGCCAAAATAGAACGGAAGGCGGCCCGTCACGGAAAGAAGTTCTCGCTGCACGCTGAAGTTTTGGTGCAGATTGTCAGCTCAATCGCGCGGGAGCTCGCTCCAGCCGCGATGTGCTTGTGCGAGGTGGGGGAGAGATATGCTCCGTTATCGGCAGAGCACATGAAGAAGGTGGAGAATATAATCCGCAGGAGCTGCCTTATTGCTCCAGAGCGTGGACTCGATTTCCTGCATGCAGCTGGAGAGCCATATATGACAGTATACAGGCCGGATCTCGTGACCTGCGCGGGCCATCGCATCACCCTTACACGCTGAACTAAAATATGGCTTGAACGAATTACTTTAAGATGCCGGAGATTAGGTGCGACGACAGTCATGCCATCAAGGTAAGTGTACACATTGAATTTCGCGAAGAACGAGCAGAGCGAGAGGGAACGCACCATCAGACTTCGCCTCGTACTCCGCAGGTTTATGGACGTCGAAGCCTTCGACGCGGAGACCTTGCCAGGCCCGGCCAGGCGGGCAAGCCAGAGACTGGTCGCAAGCGCGGCCGCATGCAAAAAGTCATGGGTTATCGCCTCCATGGATATCGACGAGGCTTTCTTGAAGGGCCTGACGTATCGCGGACTAGCTGCAGCCACTAGGGAGAAGGAACGCGCGGCGCGCTTCACGCCCCCACCTGGCTCCGCATCGGCGCTACGCGCACTACCAAGCTTTGCGACGAATCAAGGCACGGTTTACAATGCCTAGAGCCAGGCACTGGCACCAAGGACGCCCCTCGGGCGTTTATCGCTGAAACTCAGCACCATCACGAGGGGGTTCGGGCTGAGACCAACTTCTCACGACGAAGAATTCGATCTAGGCCTCCTAAGTGGGGTCGCAGTAGATGGGGTCGGACGATCGATCCGCATCGGCGATGCCTCCGGGACGCGGCTCCATGCGGGGCCGATGTTCTCCGCGCCGACGTCGCCGATGCATCGCTGACGTCGCCAGTGCATGGCCGATGCATCGCCGATGCATCGGCGACGCGGCGCGATCCTCCGACACCATCTACTCCGACCCATCTAGGAGGCCTCTATTCGAGACACGCCCAAACCTCCAGCCAAGCACGTAGACGACACACATATGGCAGGAGTCAAAGACGCCAATGACAACTACGTAAATTTTGTAGAAGGCACGCGCGGCGCATGTAAGCCCAATAAGCGCAGCAATACAAACTGCACCGAGCGCTACACTAAGACCGAGGACGCCCACGTTCAGCTGGATCAGGGCGAATACATCAAGCAGTTTCGCCCCACACAGCACGCAGAACTTACTGGAACCGAAGCATCAGAACAACAAAAAAAACGCTAACTGTATCAGACATGTTCATCAGTTTACGCGGTGCGCTAGCATCTGCCCTCATCATCCAAGTGTGAGTGATGATGAATGTGGTTTCTTTACAACGTGTCCAAGAATCGACCAACGTACAAGCACGACGACTCTACGCCGCAACACGTAAACTAAAACAGGATCCACAAAAATATAATATCAAATAGTGATTCCGACCAGAGAAATGGACCTACATAGTGATTCAAGTCATCGGCGCCCTAACGGCGATGCCGACGACGAAGTCAAGGGGCACAGTATCCAAGGTGACATTTTTTGCTGCGAGGCCACGCGCCTGACGGTAAGGCAGTACACCTAATCGACGCGCAGTGCAAATCAGATCGACTGCAGTCACGTTCCAGCTACTCTGCGGAAGCCTTGGTAGCAGTCCGTTGTTTAGAAGACTGTTATCCTACCATTGCGACGCTGCAAGAGCTCAAAGCTGGACCACTCACGCCTACACAATTCAATAATGTCCTAGAGATAGGTGACCTAAGCAGCACGGCAGTTCTCACCATCGACGCCGAGTTGGTCTTCAACACTATCCAGTAAGGATTTGATAAAGCCCGCTGAATGTACCCTGATGGGACACATCAGCTAGATCCGACAGGTGATGGATCGATGTATCGCTCGTAGCGTACCACGGTGTGATACACGTAATATGACGGCCGACGGCCATACCAAAGGCTGCACTGATCGTGAATGACTTATACAAGGAAAGGCAGGTATTCCGTGATCCAAGTATGAAATAAAGCGGTACACACCCTACAGACGGAACAGGGCAACACCATCATAGTTTGGCCGACACCAGGGCTAGCGAACATTGCGCGTGTGCAAGAGGCTGAAAGCTTTCAGCAGCCCGGCCCCCGGCCACACGCCAATGACGGCCCGGCCACGGGCTACACGCCAGTAGCGGCCCACTCACGGGCTTTTCCGTTTTTTATTGCACGCGTTGGTGTCTGAAGGTTGCTGCGGACACCCACAGAAATTTGGGTGGGCCCACAGACCACTTGGAGCAATGGGGTGACCCACTTTAAATATGCTGCTGGCCCTGTGCGGAAGTCCCCCGCGGCTAGCCTTGATATTGTTGTTAGCCGTGTGCGGAGGTCCCCCGCGGCTAATCGCAATGCTGTTGCTAGCCGCGTGCTGAGGCCTCCCGCGGATAGCCCTGTACGTTTTGTGTGCGGCAGCCGTTTTGCGAGTGTTGTCTGATAAAAGGTCGACCTCCTTATTGTTTTGCCTTGATGCTGCCTACATACTACAGAGTGTTATGTTAACGTGGTTCGGCGCTCGGCTCCTCCCCTCCTGATTTTGGACGGAGGTCAATGGTGAGCACAGCGAGCACTGTGCCTACGTCCGACGCCCCTTCGGCTCAAGCGACGTCGCTCCAGATGACTGCGCCATCCGTGGCGCACAATCGCACCTGAGTGCCGGGAAAAGGAGACGTCCACATCCTTCGATGGCGCACACTCCCATCTCTTGCCGTATCTCTTATCTACCGACCTATACTCCAGCATGGGATAAGTTATGGGATGCCACGGAACGTATACGACGTCACCAAAGGTGGAGTCCCGGCTTACACCCTCCTGGCCCCCATTTTTCTTTGAGGAGAAGAAGGCAAAAGCAGGAAGCAGGAGCAGGAGGCAGGAGGGGGAGAAGGAGGCGAAGGAGGCCAGGGGCAGGGACATGGGAGGAGGAGGACGACGACGAGGAGGAGGAGGAGTAATTGGGCAGTTCCTCGCAATGATGATCCTCACCCTCTTGATGGCCCCCTCTCATGGCCCTCGCCCTTCTGATCCTCACCCTCATGATCCTCGCGTTCCTGATTATCGCTCTCCTCGCCCCTACACACCCGCCTCACGATGCTGATCCTCACCTCCGCGTGCTCATTCTCCTTCTCAGTATCCTGATCCTCGCTCTCCTCGTGATGCTCATTCTGCCGATCCTCACTCTTCTGATTTTCCCCCAAAATTCGCCCAGTCCTCACCCTTTGCTGATCTTCATTGTCCTGATCCTCGCTCCTCTGGCCCTCATTCTCCACATCCTCACTCCCCTGCTCCACGCTCGCCTGCTCCTCAGCCGCGTGGCTCTCACTCTCCTGATCCTCTCCTCTCACGAGCCCGGCCCTGCTGATACTCATCCTCCTCACCCTCACCCGCCGCACCACCACCTCCCGCGCGCCCCTTCTTATATATATATATATATATATATATATATATATATATATACTATAGGAACTCCTGAACAACCGTAGAGCGGCCGCTACTCATATGCTTGTCCGATTGTGCGATTCGGATAAGTTTGGAGTATCGTGTGGGGCTCTCTTGGGGCCCTCCTCGTTGCCATGCGTGCCCTCTTGGGGCAATTTGGAAATCATTGGTCAAAGAAGGGGGGTTGTGATGTCAGCCCCCCGTCGGAGACCGAACAAATTGTTTTTTGAGGCCCCTTACGCTCTTGGGGCGCTCTTGTGGTCGTCGTGGAGCCCTCTTGGGGCTCTGTTGGGCAATATTTGAGCCCCCACTGATTCATCAGAAGCCAATCAGAAGCGAAAGGGTGAGAAGACAGAATGAACAATCTTCTCTTGGTTTGGGACAGAGCTTGGCCTATCGGCAGCGTTCCTGGGAGACTCCGTGGCCACGGAGCCCCCGAGTTTTGAACATCCGTCAAACACGCATGGTTGTTAGATGCGTTTGACTGTGATGGAAGGGGGGGCCCACTGTCAGTCCCCCCGTCGGAGTCCGAACAGTCGCCTTTGGGGGCCATCTCGGAGCACTGTTGGGCGTTATCGGGACCGTCCGGAAGTACTTGTTGGGCTCGATCGGCCCGTTTTGATGCCAGTCTGATCAAGAACGAGCGCACACTGCACAAGACAGTGTGGCAGGATCGCTTCCCGCTCGACGATCCATGATGGTACGAACTTCCTCTTCCACGTCTGACACAGCGAGCTTCCTGAGCGAGGAGAGCTCCAATGATCCGACCCAGGCTACGGATGAAAGAGGTCAGGCTGGAATGCTCAAGGCACTGATTGCTCGTGTGGGACGGCCCAGGGACGTCTTACTTCTAGACGCTTCGCATCTCCCCACCGGCCCATCCAGAAACGATGCCCCGGCAAGTTGCCTTGGCAGGGATGTGGAGAGGCATGCAGTGGGCGAACGGGCTGGGTAAGACGTCATACCCCAAGAGGGGGAGGATGGAGGAGAAATCAGAGGAAAGATAGGGAAGGAGGAGGCGGAAGGGGAGGAGGAGAAGAAGGAGCAGGGCGATCAGAGCTAGATGCCTCTTGGATGCCTCTCGGAATCTTTTCGGGTGTCTGTCGAGAGCGTTTTGGAGTCCTCTTGGGTCTTGGGGCGCCTTGGGGGTCTCTTGGCAGTCACGGGGACAGAGCCTCTCGGGGGTCTCTTGGGAGCCTGTTGGGGGCATCTGTGGGGCCTCTTGAGGGCCTCTTGGGGCCTCCTGGGCACCTCTTGGGGCCGTCTTGGGGCACCATTGGGAGCCCAGGGGGTCATCTTGGAGGAGATCGATCAAAGGAAGGAGCGGAATAAATTAGCACCTCCCCCCCCTCTCTTCCCCAGGAGGTCAAAATGCGGTCAGAACCTTGTTGCACAACATCAGTGATTGTTGCCTTCTCGCCGAGGCCGTTCTGGACGCTCCAACGACACGCCGCCCCCCCCCCCCCTCCAGACCCAGGGGGAGGGGGTGGGGGGAGGGGTAAACCCTTCCCCGAAGGGAACGAAGGGGGTTGGAAGAGGAAACGGTTTCAATCACTCACGACGACGACATGCTCTGAAGGGCTGGTGCGGATTCTCACATGTGCAGCATTCGGACTAGGATTATGCTCTGGTGCAGCACTGTTGTTTGCTGTTTTTCACGAAACTGGGCAGCTCAGGACATCGTCTGCCCCGCGCTCGGTCAAAGCCACACCCCAGTTTCATCAACAAGCGAGCTGGGTCGGCGATGGAGTCACCGAGTTTGAACGCAACGAAAAATCGCCATACGCGGTAGCGAGAGATGTATGTGTATGGCGCCGGTTCGAAGACTGTATGACGTTCACAGATAGAAACGATCTTAATGCTACCTCCTTGCGCTACACGTTCGAGCATTTTTTAAAAATCACACCGATGACATTGCCCATGAAACAGGCACAGATACCAGGATCGACGGTGCTCTTCACCGCGTCGCATAGCAAGAGATACCTTCGCTGGAATAACATTGCCCATTTTGCAAACGAGCTGATCCATCTTGCCAACTTCGTGGATGGATACGGGCACGAATTCGCTGAGCGTGCCCTCGTGTGGCAGGCGCCAGAATCATTATTTACGGGTGCGGGCAGTGGCTTCACAACGGATTGGTACATTCAGTCCGTGAGAAGCCTCTTGCTCCACGGGGAGATTGCAAATACAACACCATTTATTTACACTTGCGATCAGGTGCCATTGACTACTGGCAAGGAACATGCGTTGTGTTTCGAGAGGTTGGTGGCTTTCGCTGAGCCGCGGATATCTGAATTCAATCCGTCTGTGTGCAATCACTTCAAGTCTAGAGTGTACCATAGATTCGGATTGTCACCAGCGCCTGACGTGTCAAGCCATGTATTGGTTTTGATTCGCACTGATGGCCAAGGGTGGTCAAATCACGATGAAGCGGCTGAAGAGATTGCCAGATACACCAAACGAGTTGGCGGTACCATCATCACGGCCTTTCTCAACCGCTCGCGTATGACTTTGAAGGAGCAAGTTCGTTGGTTCATGGATAGTGGGGTCGTAGTGACCACCCACGGTGCTCACGAGATGAACCTCATGTTTGCAAGAGCGGGAAGCTTCCACATCGAGTACTTCAAGCAGAACCATGTGTCCGGCACGTTCCGCAAAGTCGCAGTGTCATGTGGCATTCGCTACATCGCTGCGCACGCGAAGGGAACTCGCTTCTCCCTCCATACGTGGACAAGGAAATACCTTGACATCCCGATGCCGTTGGACTTTCATCTTGAGTTGCAGCCGGCCTTACAATTTGCGCTTGGCGTGGACGTTCAGGGCATCCAGGAGAACGCTCCAAATACCCATCCCGTCATGATCAGAACTGTTTCGGAGGGTTGGATGTGTGCTGACGACTCGGAGGCGGCCGCAGAGCTCTACGACGGCTCGTCGAATCATAGCCGCTGTTGATGTTCTTCGTCTGTGGTGCCAGATGTGTGAGCCCCCCTGCCCGAGAGCACCGTGGTCACGTTTCGAAAACGCTGCCTTGTGACCGCGACGCGCTTCGGATCCTCTCGCAGGGCACGGTGCGGCCGCTGCTCCCCCGAGCGACGGCGCCCCCGCACTCTGCTGCGGAGCTCACCCCGTGCTGGCAGGGGCCACGCGGCATACGCTCGCCACTCCTCGGAGAGGAGGACTCGCATAAAGGAGGAGAAGAAGGAGGTAGAGGAGGAGGAGGAGGAAGAGGAGGAGGAGGAGGAGGAGCAGGAGGAGGAGGAGGAGGAGGTCCACGCGGACTTCACCGATCTGCTCTGGGCCTCCCTGGCGAAGCTTCCAGCGCCGCCCCTGGCGCACTCCACACGCCAGAGCGGGGGGATCCAGCACCGATCCAGGAAAGCCGCACGGAGCTCCGAAAGTTTATGTCCACGTCGTGTTTTCCTTAGACGCGTGCCCCAGAGTATAAACACTGGTTTCCTTCACGCACTCTTGTCTTAGAGGCACAAGATCCACAGGCTTACGCCACATCCGCCGACCCCTTTTGGGGGGAGGTGGGGGCAGGGTCTCTTGAGAGCAGTTTTGGAAGCGCCTCGGGCTCGTTTCGGGGGCCTGCTGGCGCGTCTTCGGGGCCTCCTATGGTGCCTCTTGGGGCAGCATGTTTCGCTCCTGGCTTGTGGTGCCGGGCCCCTCCCTCCGGCCCAGGGGCTTGGCATCGCTCGGACGTGTGCGCTTATTCTTCGGCGAGGACCATCGAGGAGCATCCTTGACCATTTGGCGAAAAAAACACACGAAACCGAAAAAAACATGATTCACTGCGTGGAGCTCCCCATATGTGCATCTACTCGCATGGACCTGTCCGCCGTGAATGTCCAGGCGCAAGAGCTTTCGAATATTAACGGGCTTCAGTTGTGACGGTCTGGACATCAATCTAACTGCGAATGAATTCGAGTGTGAATGAGCCTCAGTAGTACGAGCGCGTCTCTGTGCATGAGCCTGGGGCCTCCTGGGGCCTCCTGAAACCTACTGGGGCTTCCTGGGGTCTCCAGGAGCCTCTTGGGACCTCCTGGGACCTCCTAGGAAGGTTTCGTGCCCCAGGAGAGGCGCAATCTATAGCAACAGACGTACATAAAACATTGCGGATTAGAGCCACAGGAGAAGGACAATCTATAGGAACACGCGTAAAACACTAAGGACTCGTGCCCCAGCAGAGGCCCAATACATAGGAACATGAGTAAAACATTTAGGATTGTGTACACAGGAGAAGGACCATCTATAGAAACATACGTAGAACATCAAAGAATCGTGCTCCAGGTGAGGCCCAATCGATAGGAGCATACGTAAAACACATGGGATTGGAGCCACTCCTGTTGCCTTCTGAGGCCTCCTGCTCCTGGGGCCTCTCGGGGCCTCCTGTTGCCTTCCGAGGCCTCCTGGCGCTTCCTGTTGCCTCCTGGGGCCTCCTGTGGTTTCCTGAGGCCTTCTGGAGCTTCCTGGGGCCTCCTGGAGCCTCTTGGGACATCCTGTGGCCTCTTGAGTCTTTCTGTGGCCTCCTGATGCCTCCTGGGACCTCATGTGGTCTCCTGGGGCCTCCTGGAGCCTGTTGGAGCCTCCTGTGGCATCCTGAGAAGAATCTGCGCCCACGAGCCTGGCCACCAAAACAAGCAAACCGATCGAGACATCCTCAAAATCTGGCCCACCTGGGGGGTGAAAATGAGCGCCTCGCTCGAGACATCCTCCAAATCTGCTCCGAAAGCGAAGGATGTTGGGCCCAGAAACAAGCAAACCGCCTGAGACATCCCCACAAAATGGCCGCGAACGAGCCCGTGCAACCACCCCTGGCGGCTCCCCTTAGGGGTGCTGAAATGAGCGCCTCGCTCGAGACATCCTCCAAATCTGCTCCGAAAGCGAAGGATGTTGGGCCAGAAACAGGCAAACCGCCTGAGACATCCCCACAAAATGGCCGCGAACGAGCCCGTGCAACCACCCCTGGCGGCTCCCCTTAGGGGTGCTGAAACCAGCGCCCCGCCTGAGACATCCTCACAATCTGCTCTCCAAGCGAAGGATGTTGGGCCCAGAAACAGGCAAACCGCCTGAGACATCCCCACAAAATGGCCGCGAACGAGCCCGTGCAACCACCCCTGGCGGCTCCCCTTAGGGGTGCTGAGTATGAGTAAGTCTGTGTATGAGTAAGTCTGTGTATGAGTAAGTCTGGGTATGAGTAGGTCTGTGTATGAGAAAGTCTGTGTATGTGTACGTCTGGGTATGAGTAAGTCTGAGTATGACTAATACTGTGTATGAGTAAGTCTGGGTATGAGTGAGTCTGTGTATGAGTACGTCTGGGTGTGAGTAAGTCTGTGTATGAGTAAGTCTGTGTATGAGTATGTCTGAGTGTGAGTAAGTCTGAGTATGAGTAGGTCTGAGTATGAGTAAGTCTGAGTATGAGTAAGTCTGTGTATGAGCAAGTCTGAGTATGTCCGACAGGAGGGGAGGAGAAAAGAGGAGGAGGAAGGAGGAGGAGTAGGAGGCGTCCAAGTAATAACAAGAACCCCATCTTAGGATATGGGGAACAAGGAATGGACGTCCAAGCGATGGCGAGGGGGAGGGCGAGCCTTCGGGCTCGGGCTCCGGGGGGAGCATAGAGCTTGACGCGGCGGGAGGCCGGCGGCGGGTCGGGGGATCCCTTGCGCTGGTCAGGGGGGGGCGTCTCTGCGAGGGGAACAAAACGTGGCAGGAACACAAACACTCGGAGGTCCGCGCGGATTTCTCGGGTTTGCGCTGGACCCCCCTCCCTGGCGCGCGGAGCGCGCCAGGGGCGGCGCCGGAGGAGCCGCCGGGGGGCACCAGCGCGGATCCGAGAAATCCGCGCGGGCCTCCGAGTGTTTGTGTTTATGTCACCTTTTGTTCCCCTATATGTGGCTGTCCCGGCGAGGCCAAGATGGCGCCAAGATGGCGCCAAGACGTTCAAGAAGGCGCCAAGATGGCCCAAGAGCGCTCCAAGAGAGCCCAAGACCGCACAAGAGCGTTTCAAAATTTGTCCAGCACGGTTTGAAGACAGCCCAAGAGGGCTTCAAGACTCCCACGTGGCACTCAGGAGGCGAAAAAGTATGTTGCTTTCGAAGGGGTTTTGAAGGTTTTTCGTGTTCTCGCTGTTTCGTGCTTCCGACGGGCCAAGATAGCCCACGAGGCCCCAGAAATCAGCTCAATACGGCCTAAGAGGCACCCAAAGAGGGCGCCACGACGGCGCAAGAGAGTCCCAAGACGGCCCACGAGTGCCTCAAGACGGCCCAAGAGGCGCCCAAGATCGGCCAAAAGGGCGCCAAGACGACCCCAAGGCGGCCCCAAGAGGGGCCCAAGAGGGGGAACACGAACCGACAATTCGAGCCTTCCGCCCCAAGAGGCCTCCAGGAGGCCCCAAGGAGCCCCCAACAGAGCCCAAGAGGCCCCCTAGAGGCCCCACGAGGCCCCAAAGGGGCCCTGAAAGACGGCCAGAAGGCCCCAAAGAGGCCCCACGAGCTGAGACGGGCCAAGAGGCCCCCAAGAGTGCCCAAAGACGGCAGCCCTTCGCCAATCTGCCCCTCGTGGGCGGGCGGTCCGGGATGCGTGCAGCCACACGCGAGTAGGCGCAATGCAGAGTCAAACATGGACGGCTGCAGCAGCGAGTTGGCTCACGTCACGCAGGCGTGGGCGCAGGACAGACATGGTTTTCGTGTTGCGCGCGGGTGGTAGCTGGCCATAGGGGGGGGATCCCCGTCAGGGGGAGCGCGAGGGTTGTGTTGGTTGAGAGTTGAGGGGATGAGGAGGCCACTGCACCGTGTAAGTTTTGATTCAACGCGGCGCTCAGCGAACTAGCGGAGCCGTTCAGTTGAGTCTCTTTCCGCGGAGCTAGCTTGCGTCCACTTTGCGTCCGCGGGCTGGCGCAATACAGAGTCAAGCAGCGACGACTGCAACAGCGAGGTAACGCACATCACGCAGGCGTGGGCGCAGGACAGGGCCTGATTTTCGCCTTGCGCGCGGGTGGGAGCTGGCCAAAATGTGGGCCCAGGGCGGAAGAGTCATAGGTCCATGCGCACGCGAATCTTGTAGTTTGTTTTGTAATGTTGGAGCAATTGCCAGTTTACCTTGCGTGCACTTTCTGGGGCAACCGACCAGAAAAAAGTGCGCGCGAGGTGATTCTATCTATCATTGGCGCGAGTCCAGGGTGCGCGCGAGGTGATTCTATCTGTCATTGGCGCGAGTCCCCGCCAGGAAGATCTCGATTTTTCGAGCTTCCGTCGCTCCACGACGTCTCAAGAGGCCCCCAAGACCGCCCCGAGACGCCCCAAGAGGGCCCCAAGACGGGCCAAGAGGACCCCCCGGCCCTGGAAGCGTCCAAGACGGCTCCAAGAGAGCTCCGAGACAGCCCCAAGAGGGCCCCTAATCTAACACAAATTTGACACAACCGTTTCCTCGTTGTTGGTGCTCTGGGGCCGCTCTGGGAGCTCCTTTGGCGCCTTGGGAGCTGCGGGAACCTGCGGGAGTGCCAGGAGAGCCCCCCAGAGGCCTCTGGAGGCCCTCGGGGCCCCACAGTTTTCCAGAGTCCGGAGGCCCCCAGAGGCCCGGGACAAGCAAAATACGCCCCAGAACGTGCAATCGTCATCACGTCCAAGGACGACGAGCACCATCACCACCACGACCACCACAGCGACCACCACGACGATTATCGCGACTGCGGCGGCGGCTGCGGCTGCGGCGCCCGCGGGGGCGGTGGCGGCGGCGACGGCCTAGCGGCCCGGAGCCTCTTGGGGCCCTCCTCGGCCATCGTGGCAGTCAGGTCACTTACACAGTTTGGGAAACACTCGGGGCCTTCCGACGCGTCGCACGTCGATCTCGCACGGCTCCGTGACCGCCCACCGAGCCCTAAGCTATCCTTCGGAATGCGCAGCACCTCCACGCGCTAACGACAGCCCTTGCCTTGGGAACCCCTCCCAGGGTGTTCTGGGGTTCGTAAATTCGCGCGAGGTGTGCTAACAACGACTGCGCAGTCGGCTAGAACGTAAACGCGCGCGTAGCGCGCGCGTGGCTCCAGTATATGAGGCGTTCCACCTTCGAGGATCAAAGGAGTTGTCATCTCTTCCTCGAC
Organism: Prorocentrum cordatum; assembly: GCA_963575745.1. Classification (NCBI taxonomy): domain Eukaryota; class Dinophyceae; order Prorocentrales; family Prorocentraceae; genus Prorocentrum; species Prorocentrum cordatum. The sequence continues at coordinate 199,072 of CAUYUJ010014414.1, forward strand.
GGAAGGCGGCGGAAGCTGGCGGAAGGCGGCGGAAGTAAAAGATGTGCCCCCAAGAGATGAAAACGTTTTTGGGTTCAGGGTTTCCGAAATCGACCTTATATACAGAGATAGATCTGTATCCCAGGGGACGCGGCCTGACGCCCCAGAGCAGGTTCCCCATGGGCGTGCGGCGGGCGTCCTTCGAGCCCGACCCGTCCAAGAAAGGGGTGGATGCCGCTCTCCCGGCGGCCACGCCGAGCGAGAGCCCACAGAGGCAGAGCTCACCAGGGCAACTTTCGAAGAGCGCGGCCGTGATACAGCTAGAGGCACTACAGGTAGAGGCTCTGCCACAATCACCGCGTGGTGCCCTCGGCGGTCCTCGTCTGCCCCTCTTTCCAGGCAGTTGCCCACAGACGAAGCGCAGGCCCACAGACGAAACGCAGGCCAGCATGGAAGGCTGACATCTGCGATTCTGGGCCTGCTCGAGCTGTCGTTTAATTCGCAGTTCATATACAGAGATATAGATCTGTATCCCAGGGGACGCGGCCTGACGCCCCAGAGCAGGTTCCCCATGGGCGTGCGGCGGGCGTCCTTCGAGCCCGACCCGTCCAAGAAAGGGGTGGATGCCGCTCTCCCGGCGGCCACGCCGAGCGAGAGCCCACAGAGGCAGAGCTCACCAGGGCAACTTTCGAAGAGCGCGGCCGTGATACAGCTAGAGGCACTACAGGTAGAGGCTCTGCCACAATCACCGCGTGGTGCCCTCGGCGGTCCTCGTCTGCCCCTCTTTCCGGGCAGTTGCCAACAGACGAAGCGCAGGCCCACAGACGAAACGCAGGCCAGTATGGAAGGCTGGCATCTGCGATTCTGGACCTGCTCGAGCCGTCCTTTAATTCGCAGACTGAGCGGTCACGCTTTCGTGGGGGTCTGATGTATTCTTGTGCGCCTGGCACAAAAACACAAATCGAATATGCCGTGCCAAAGCTATGCCCGGAATTGTATGTTGTATCGCTTTTGTCAGGAACTGTGTGGGGGGCTCATGTGTCCTGGTTGGCTGCCAGTTGCCTGGGGCGGGGGGGGTCTCCCCGAAGGGAATGAAGGGCGTTGGAACAAGCAACGCCCGAAACCGCCTACGCCCTAATAAAAGGTCTGGTGGGATTGGGGGGGGGGGGGTATGCCCAGGTGGTGTTAGGGAGCGAACACTTTTGGACTCTCGCGTCTTCTTCTCCCAGGAGCGGCTTTCCTCTGGCCCCGCCTCCACCCTGGCGTCCCCCCGATCGGGGGGGGCAGAGCGGGCGCGGGAGCTCTCAGTTGGCGTGACAGCAGACGGGGCGCTGTGGCGCTGAGCCTGCCGCAGGCAGGCCCAGACCCCATCGCGCCGTGAAGAACTTTCTCGCCCGCGGGCGTGCTGCCTGCACGTTGCGCCCTCTTGGAGGCCCTGCCGGGCCCAGGAGCCGTCAACAAAACGGCTCGGGATGACGAACTGGTTCGTGGGAAGGGTCGGGGCCTCTGGAGGCCCATCAGGAGGGGGAGCCGACGCGACGTCGGAGTTCTGGGTGGTAGGCATGTCGCAGGGGCAGCCCCCTCCAGTGGAGCGGCGTGGGGGAGCGCTGGCGCAGGTGGCGGCTTGAACGGTCGCTCCGCCCCCGCAGCGTCTTGCACACAAGGGAGGAGGACGGAGCATCTGCCTGAGGGAGCGGAGGAAGACGAGAGGGAAGTGGGGAAGGACACTGGATGGAGGGTCTGACATCAGAGGGGAGCGGGGAGGGGCGAGCCAGGTGCGATTGCATCACATCACATCCGACATGCTACCCCTCCGGCTCATCCCCTCATTGCGCTTATTCTTGTTCTTTGGCCCGCCGAGGAGGAGGCGGAGGAGGAGGAGGCGGAGGAGGATCAGGAGGCTGAAGACGATGGTTGAAGCGACAATTAGGAGGATTATGGGACGAGGAGCAGGAGGAGGATATGGTAGAGGAGGCGAGGAGGAGGGAGGAGGGAGGACGATGACAATGACGATTGACGATGATGATGATGATGATGATGATGATGATGATGACGATGACGATGATGATGATGATGATGATGATGATGATGATGATGATGATGCTGATGCTGCTGCTGCTGCTGAGGATGATGATTGTGATGATGACGATGACGATGACGATGACGACGATGATGGTGTTGCTGATGATGATGATGATGATGACGATGCTGCTGATGATGATCATGAACATGATGATGTCGTTGATTAGGATGATAGTGATTATGATGATGATGATGGTCATTATGCTGCTGATGATGATGCTGCTGATGACTTGATGATTATGATGATGATGACGATGATGCTGATGATGATGATGGCGGTGCTGCTGCTGATGACGATGATGATGATCATGATCAGGTTTATGTCCTGACTGTGGCGATGGTGATGATGATGATGATGGTGATGATGATGCTGCTGATGATAATGATTATGGTGATGGCGGTAGTGGTGATGCTGCTGATGGTGTTTACGATGATGATAACGAGGATGCTGATAAAGTTGCTGAGGATGACGATGATGATGATGCTGATGACGCTGATGATGATGATAATGATGCTGATGATGATCATGATGGTGGTGGTTAGGGTTGTGGTGATGATGATTCTGGTGGTGGTGGTGGTGGTGATGCTGCTGATGATGCTTACGATGATGATGGTGATGATGCTGCTGATACTGATGATGCTGATTGTTTTGATGAAGATGAGGATGATGATGAGGATGAGGAGGGTGATGATGATGATGATGGTCCAGGTGACGATTATGACGATCATGATGATGCTCATGATGCGAGTGATGCTGCTGATGCTGATGATGGTGAGGATGATGAGCATGATTGTGGTGATGCTGCTGATCATGATGCGGCTCTGGATGATCACGATGATGATGGTGATGATGTTGATGTTGATGATGCTGATTATGTGAATTTCCTTGGCTGCGATGATGGCGGTGATGGTAATCATGATGGTGCTGCTGCGGGTGATGTTGCCGATGAAGTTGATAGCACGATGGTGAGTCTGATGATGCTGCTGATGCTGATAACATGATGTTGCTGATGCTGCTGCTGATGCTGTTGCTGATGACGATGATTATGATGATGGGGTGTATACAGGAGGGCTATACGAGGTGAAGAGCTGGCGCGTTGTTGGGCGCTGACGGGGAGCCGCAACCGCGCGTTGCAGCCGCAACGGTTGCCCGATGGTCCGACACACTCTGTTTTGTCTGCACCCCGCCGCGCGGGTGTGATGACCACTGGTGACTGGAGAAAAACTCCACCCAGGCAGTTCGTGCTCGAGGATGGACGAGGCAAGGCGACTGCTCATATGATGCTGCTGATGATGACGATGAAGATCATGCTGCTGCTGATGTCGAGGAAGATGCCGATGACGATTATGATGCTGCTGCAACTGATGCTGATGCAGGCGACGAGGATTCACGATGCCCCCGGGGGGCCCAAGGGTGATGTGAGGTTGGGGGGTCGACGATGGGGGATCGACGATGGATTGTGTCTGTGTGTTGTTTCCCCTCCTGAGAGTTGCCTCCCCCCGGGAAGGGGTCGGGACCTCCATGGGGCCGCGGATGCCAAAAATTGGATCGGCGAGCGTCAGTAGAGGAGCAAAAAAAGACGGCATGAACATAAACAGCGCGCAAGCGCTCATCATAGTTGCTCATCACCATGCGGACCCCGCGACCAGGCCCCTGGGGCCCGAAGCTGTCCACTTTTCCAAAACTCCCCCCTCCCCCCGCGGTGCCCACTGTGTCCCTCGGGGTCTGGGACTCCTTGCGGGCCTTCGGGGAACTTTCGAAGGGCCCGAAGGCGCCCCCCAGACGATCCAGCAGGCTTCCAAGACTGTCCAAGAGCGCGCCAAGACGCCCAAAATGGCTTCAAGGCGGCTCGAGATGCCCCCCGAGCCTCTCAAGAGGGCTCCAAGAGGACACCTATGAGGGCCGCAAGAAACACACACTTTCCCAATTCCTCGGGGAAGAGTAGATTCTTAGCATACTCGCTGTTTGTTATTAGGAGCGTCCACGACGGAACGGCCTCAGAGAACCCCAAGATCGCCGCAAGACATCCCAAGAAGGCCTCCAAGACGGCCCAAGAAGCCCCCAGGATCTCGCCCCAAGACGTCCCACAGAGCCCTCCAAGACGGCCTCCGCAGGCGCCTGTGGATCCCAGTGCGCTGTGAAACAGCCCAAAAAGGCCCATAAGACACCACACTCCGCACCCCTCCCCGCTCCTCCCAGATCGTTCCCATTCCTCCTGATCCCTCCCCGCTCCAGGCAAGTGTGCGCGAGGCGGTTGCGCCTCTGGCCGCGAGATCCTGCCAGTTCATACCTACATGCACGACCACCCTTCGGGTGATAAGGAGGTTGTGTGTGTGGTGAAGGGGGGAGGCAGGTGGGGCCAACTGGAGCTAACTACAACATAGCATTGCATCGCATAGCATTGCATAGCATCGCATAGCATCGCACAGCACAGCATAGAAGAGCATAGCGTAGCACTGCATAGCATAGCATCGCATCGCATAGCATCGCATCGCATAAAATAGCATACCATCGCATAGCACAGTATGGCGTACCATAGCATAGCACAGCATCGCATAGAATAGCATAGTATCGCATCGCCTCACATCACATAGCTTAGCATCGCATTGATAGCATAGCGTAGCATTGTACAGCATCGCACGGCATCGCACAGCACATCATCGCATAGCACCAGACACGACGGGACACCGCGGGACACCCCCAGGCCACCGCCGGCCAGCCAGTCGGGACATCACGGGATACCAGGGGACACCCCCGGGCCACCGTTGGCCAAGGGCATAGCAAAATTTGGCCCCGTTTTGCCGTAAGCACAGTAGGTTCATTCCTCTCGGCCGCCGATGCAGCTTCGCCTCGCCCACACGCGCGACACGAACACGAAACCGATAACGATTTCCTGGCGGGGGGTCTCTTGTTCACTTCGATCTCTTTCCCAACCTCGGATTCTATCGCACCACGGGACACGGCGGGACACCCCTGGGCCACCGCTGGCCAACCGGGGGGCGCTTCCGCCTTGCGTGCACACCCGTGGGCAATCAACCAGATAAGTGCGCGCCAGGCTGATGCGTCTCCGTCGGAAAAATATCAATGTCATGTCCTGTTGTTCACTCTTTTCACTGTAGGGGCAGCGATGAGTTTCGCTACGCCTTGTTCGCGCACACTTGGATTACTGACCAGACAAGTATGCGCCAAGCGATGCGTCTCTACCAGGATACCTCGTCAATGTTCGCTTCTCGGATCTAAGGGGTCAGGTTGGTACGTTGTACGTGTGTGGCGCGTCGAACGGCGAACGGCCGTCCCCTCCGATAATGGAGAGTAGACCATGAAAAGGGTGGAGAGATCGAGAGGTGCTGAATTGATTGAACGGGAGAAGGCGACTGGTGAAGAAGGGACATGAGTCTTTTTCGAGCTGGCTCCGTTGCAAATTGTTTACCCTCGTTGTATAACTTGATTCGTCACCCCATGCTGCGTGGAATCAGGTTGGCTATTCGGGCCTAGGAGAATCATGATGAGCATGAGAATGATGAGGAGGAGGAGGAGAATGCGAGGAGCAGGAGGAACAGGAGAGGAAACGGAAGTGGAGGAGGATGACAACGATGGGGGGCTTGGCGTCACCATCTCGACTTTCCCCCCCCCCTGGTCCGAGGGGTTTCGCTGGAACGTCCAGCGCTTGTTGCCCCCACTTCTCCCCCGTTCCTTCTCTTCTCCCCGCCTTACTCCTCTCACATCTCTCCTCCCTCCTCCAGTTCCTCCTCCTCCTCGCGTTACTCGCCTTTCCCATGGGGAATAACTCAATCAGTTCTCATAGTGCATGCCTTTGCGAGTGCGGCGTACCCCACCCACCACGTGTTCAGTTTGTCCATTAATGGACCAACCAGTGTGCTATGACTTCACCTTGCTCTGTGCACCGACGACCAGATTTCTGGCCCTGGGGTGGCCCACTTTTCTCAAACTCCCCCCGTCGCAACCCACTTGGCCCCCCTGGGCTCCAGGATCCGCCTTGGGGTATTTGGGCGACTTTTTTCTGCCTGAAGAGGGTTCCGAGCTGGTTCAGGAGGACGCCCGCTGGCTGCCAAGATGGCCCCTCGGTGGCCCAAGACACTCCAAGATGTTTCAGGGTGGCCCCCAGGGGCCACAAGATGCCTCAGTGGAGTTCCCAAAAGGCCCCCAAAAATGATCCCAGAGAGCCATAAACGCAAAAGCCATTCAGGTTTCTCCATACTCAGTAAATCTCGCGCTCTTCTCCTTCGGATGGCGTCGGGAGAGCTTCGCATGGCCCCGAGGCTCTAGAAGGCCCCACAACTTCGAAGAAGGGCCCAGGGGGCTCCAAGCGGGCCCCAAGGCCTTCAAGGCAGCCCGACCAGGAAGATCCCCAAGAGGCCCCTACACTCCAAGCCATTCCACTTCATATTCAATATCTCCCGACGCCGGCCCTGAACAGCTCGAAGGCCCCGCATAATCCCAAGCAAGAGGAGGCCGTCCATAGAACGAGAAACGAAAAGCGAGGAAAACCGAGACAGGCTGGATGGTTAACGAGGAAGGACGTATGAGGAATGTTAGAGGACGAAGAGGCAAGGCATGGAATGAGCCAGTCCGAAAAGCACTCACAGCTAACCACGCCATGACATGCGCTAGAACCCAAGCGTACGCGAAGCGTGCGCGCGCGATTCTAGACGCTCCCAGACTGTCCCAGAGAGCTCCAGGACACTCCCAGCAGTCTCCGGGGGACTTCTACAAGCCCCTCCAAGACAGCCCAGATAGCCCCAACGTGCCCCAAGATGGGCTCCAGACCGCAAATGCACAGCCCAAGAGGCCTCAAGAGATCTTCGAGAGGCGTCCCGAGAGAGGCCCAAATCTTTGATTTTCATTGCTTGTTTCATGTGTTGTTTGGTTTCTCGCGTTTTCGACCTTCCGACGCTCCAAGACGGCCGACGCCGCCCCCAAGACCGCCCCAGGGAGCCCGAAAATTGCCCAGGAGGAGCCTCGGACGGCCCAAGAGAGCCCCAGGACAGGCCCAAGCTGGTCCACAGCGGGAGCGGAAGGCCCCAAGGCGCTCCAAGATAGCCCAGATGGCCCCAACGTGGCCCCAGATGGGCCCAACACGGCCAACGCACAGCCCAAGAGGCCTCCGAGAGGCCCCAGGAGAGCTCCGAGAGAGGTCCCGAGAGAGCCCAAAGAGGCCCAAATCATTGATTCCTGGTAGTTGTTGCATGTTTTTCGCTTTCTCGCGTTCTCGAGCTTCCAGCGCTCCAAGACGGCCGAAGAAGCCCCGAAGATCGCCCCAAGACCGCCGAAGAGGCCCCAAAAAGAGCCTCAAGACGCCCCGGAGAGCCTGAAGACTGCCCAAGAGCAGCCCAAGACTGCCCAAGAGAATCCCAGGAGAGGCACAAGATGGGCCCCAGAGCGGTAGCGGGAGGCCCCAAGGCGCTCCAGGATAGCCCAGATGATCCCAACGTGGCCCAAGAGGAGCTCAAGACGGCAAACACACAGCCCAAGAGGCCTCCAAGAGGCCCCAAGAAAGCTCCGAGAGAGGTCCCGAGAGAGCCCAAAGAGGCCCAAATCATTGATTTGCATTGGTTTTTCCTATGTGTTTCGCTTTCTCGCGTTCTCGAGCTTCCGATGCTCGAAGACGGCCGAAGACGCCCCCAAGACCGCCCCAAGCCCCCAAAAGAGCTTCAAGACTTATCCAGAGAGCTTGCAAATTGCCCACGAGGAGCCCCAGACGGCCCAAGAGGCCCCAGGGCGCTCGAAGACGGCTCAGATGGCCTGGGCCTCCCCCCTCCGTCCCTCCTTCCCTCCCGCCCCCTCCCCTTGCCTCCATTCCCTCCTCTCTCCTTTTCTTCCCCTCACCCCTCAGCTTTCGTGCTCCTCCCTCCTCTCCTGGGACGGCCCCGCCAGAGCGCAAGACAGGCCCCGCCAGAGCGAACGGGGCATCGCTATACCCTATCATTTCACAAGTTGCTTTGCCCCTCCCACCCCTCAAGGGCGGCCCCGGCAGGCGAGAGGGGTGTTGCTATACCATATACAGTCCCTGATTTGTCTTGCTCCTCCCACCGCACCCAAGGTAGTCCCGTCAGAGCGCACAGGGTGTGGCTATACCATATCTTCCTTCGGCGTCGTGCTCCTCAATCCCCTCCTGGGCAAGCCCCGCCAGAGCGCCAGGGGAGCCTCCGCCAGAGAGAGCAGGGCATCCCTACACCAGATTATTTCACGCGGTTCTTGTGTCTCCCACCCTTGCAGGGCGGACCCGCCCGAGCGAGCGGGGTGTGGCTATACTCTGCAATTTATCCGGTTCCGTGCCCCTCCTGCACCTCCTGGAAGGCCTCGCCGGAGCGCCAAGACGGTACCGCCAGAGGCCCCGTCAGATCTCCACGCAGCCTCATACATGGGATTTGCCCGGCAAATCATTGAGCATCCCCCGTGAGCCCGAACCTTCTGCTCCCACGGGTGCGATAATCACCGGCATGAGGTTTGGCGTCCAGCACAAAGAAGCTCCCCCACTCCCGTGGACGGATTCGACAACAATTGATTGCAGAGAAAGACGCCGATGGCCGTGACATTTGCGCGCGCCCTTTGCAGATACCCTGCAGCTGAGCGACCGCTGACAACGAGAAGCCTTGAGCACAGGGGAAAAAAAAACGAACAACCAACAAACAACAAAAAAACGCGCCCCCACGCGCGCGCAAAGACGCCCCGAACCAACCCCAACATCAGGAGCCCGCGGATGTCTGCGTGATCGGGTATGGGGAGACCGAGCAAATGTGCAAAAGAATTGAGTTCCACGGCGGGGCAGAGCGGAAGTGAAAGCGGAGAAAAAACGCAGTGCGGTAAACCAAACAACGGCGGCAGCGAGATCGTGAGATGCGTGGGAACGTGGTTCCCAGTTTTCTGACCACGCGTTTCTTTGCGTCGATGGCATGGGCCCGAGAAAGCTGGAAATCGTCGTTGCGGCCACAGCGGGGCTTACAGCGGCAGCCGCGGCTCATCTGCGACTAGAACCTGAGCGCGCGCGTAGCGCACGTGGTTCTAGTGTGTATATGTATGTGTATACATGTGTATATATATATATAAGAAAAGAAAAGAAAAAAGAGGCAACAAAAAAAAACAAAAAAAAAAAAAAAAAACGGCGCCGTTGGGAGGGTCCACCGCCGATGAAAGCTTACGTTGATTCAGAGGTTTCTTCTTCGATCTTCGGGTGGACAGGGGGCAAGAGAAATCTTGCTAGAAATACCATGTCAGCCAACCTATGTGTGCATATATATATATATATATATATGTGTCTATATGTGTGGCAGTCCAGGGATCGATCTTGTGTGGATGGATTTTCCCCCACATCCAAAGTGGGGCTCTAGCTTGTTCTGGACACCCCGCGCAAGAACAGGAACATACCTTCCCTTTTTTGTTCACTCACGCACTCACGTATTCACAGCATCATCATCATCATCACCGCATCATCAACACTTACACACCCGCACACACTCATTATCCAAATCACTCATTTATTCACAACTACTCATCATCATCACCATCATCAGAAAATCATCGTCAACACAGCTTCGTCTGTGTGAATTGCGAGGAAGTCTCAGGCGGGAGCCCCCTCCCTATGGGGCTCGCCGCTCATGATTTTTATCCAAGCGGGTCACCGGAAACTTGTAACCGTCGTCACTTTGGGGCCCCTGAGGCCTTCATTCCTCTTTGCTTCACTCTGACTGTCTTGTCCTCCTTGCTGAGAGGAAGCTCTTGAAGGCTTCAGACACTCTATAACAAGAAGCATACATAGGGATGCAATTTCTGCGCCGCTGGGAGGGTCCAGCGCCGATGAAAGCATATGTTTATTCAGACGTTTGTTTTTCGATCTTGGGCATCCCACATGGGGTTCTCGCTGATGAGGTCGGAGGATCGCAACGAGTCGCCGACGCATCGCCGATGCACGCACGATACATGGGCGATGCGCGCGCGATTCAAAACAGGATAGATTCAAACAAGGCGAATTCAAACCGGATGATTCTCAATTGGACGTATTTACCCGATGAATTTGAATTGGACGAAATAAAACCAGATGAAATTATGCCGCGCGCATTAAACCCGATGAAAATAAAACGGGCGAATCAAAACCGGATTAATTTAAACTGGACGAAATACAACCGGACGAATTTAAACCGGACGGGCGAAATGAAACCAGATGCATTTAAATTGGGCGAATCTAAATTGGATGAGTTTACATAGGGCGAGTTAGAACCGGACGAAATTAAACGGACGAAATAATACCGGATGAATATTAAGTGGACGAGTTAAAACCGGACAGGCTCAATTGGGATAGGGTTGAATGGATCCAATGGACAACGTGAGTCACACAGAGGCACATAGAGGAAATTAAATCCGACACCAGACGAATTAAAACCAGATTATTTTAAACCGGAGGATTCAAAATTGGATGATTTGCTCCGGGCGAAATTCAATTGGATGAATTTAAACAGATAAAAATTATATGATAAAATCAAGCGGATGAAATTAAATTGATAAAACACAAACGGATTGTAATAAGTTCTGATGAAACAAAGGTGAATCTCCTTATGGGACCACGAAACGTGTGACGGGCGTGCCGAAACAGAAACATGCGGAGGGCAGAGGCAAGGAGAGGGAGGAGGAGATGGAGGAGGAGGAGGAGGAGGAGGAGGAGGAGGGGAGGAGAGGAGGAGAGACGCGGGGCACCATCTCTTCAAAACGAGGGAGGACCCAGCACCACAGGATGGTTGGGAAAGAGCAGCCTGGCGAAGGACCCGACCATGAGCAGTGATACGTACCGCAGTTGTGGGCACACCATCTTCGGTGGATCCTCCTATGCGGCCACGAAGCGTTGGAAAGGTGTGCCAAGTTGGCCCGTCGGCGACAGGTGGCCGCTTCCATTGGGGCTTTCGGTGGAGCTCCCCGTGGGGCGCACGAGACGTGCGAGGTGCGCCTGTCCGACCCCCCCGTGCGCGCCGCCGACCCCCAGTTCGCGGGGCCACCGCGCCGCCCCTCACCCACAGGGGGGGCCCATCGGTCGGCGAGGCGTCGTCGTCCTCGCCCTCGCCCTCGCCCTCGTCGTCGTCGTCGTCGTCGTTGTCGTCGTCGTCGTCGTCGTCGCCCTCCCCCCTCCTCGTCGTCGTCGTCGTCGTCGCCGTCGCCCTCGTCGCTGGAGGGGTGGGCCGGGCCCTGGGGACCGGGAGCCGCCACGAGACCTCTTGTCGCGGCGCCTGCACAGCGCGAGGCCCGGGCCACCCGCAGGGGGTGCGAAGGGTGGTCGCGCATCGCAGCCTGGGCCGTCGAGCTGGCATTCCCCACGGGCGCCGCGCGGGAGCGCAAGGCCGAGTGGCTCGGTGTTCCCAGCGCTTCTCGGCGCGGCGCGCCGTGCGCGAGGCGGAATGGCCTCGTGTTCCCTGGGCGCTCCGAGCGCTCCTCCGGGCGGCCGCGGCGCTGGGCAAAGGCCTATGGGACGTTGTCGACGGTTCTGGGGTTAGGGCGGGCATGTCCCCCTACAGGCGGATTTGGGTCGAAAAATTGAAGTAGTCAAACAATGATCAAAAAGTAGTCGAAAGATCGTCCCCACACTATGTTTTGATGATGTCTGAGTGTTCCTCCTGTAGAGGGACGGGCTCGATTTGACTCTTGGGGGGGGGGGGGGGGGGGGCGCTTCTTTCGAAGAACCGTCCCGAGCGTGCGCGCCAGAGGCCCGAGGCGTGGCCCGAAGGCCGGGCGCTCCTCGCGCTGCGGAGAAACCACGGCGGAGGGTTTCGGGCGCAACTCTCGGCCTCGGGGGGGAGGAGGAGGAGGAGGAGGAGGAGGAGGAGGAGGAGGAGGAGGAGGAGGAGGAGGAGGAGGAGGAAGCCCTGACTGGGCCCCGGGCCCGTCAAGAGCGGCTCGGGGTGAACAACGGGCCCCGCGGAAGGGTCCAGACTTCTGGGGTCCACCCTGGGCGCTCTTCGTCGTCATCCTCCTCCTACTCCTCCCCTCGCCGCCCTCTGCGTGCTCCTCCTGGGACCACCGGCTGGGGATCTGCCTCCTCCGTTGCTCCTCGCCCTTGGGCGGATGCGACAGAAGGGCTCGGTCTGCCTGGCTCTCGGCTCTGGGCCCGGTCACCGCATCTATGAGCGCGCGGCCCGTCCCGTCCCGTCCACTCCGCGGTGGTCGATGAGGAAGCGCAGAGTTAGCGTCGAAGAGCGGCGAGAAGCGTCGTGTAGCGTCGAGTCGCCGGAGCCAGCGAGATGTCATGAAAGGGCCCTATGAGTTGCCGCAGGTTTCCGATCATCGCAGCCGCCCTGGCTCAAGAGCTCGCTGGCTCGAGGCCTGGCGCGGTGCCGCCTCTGGCTCCCTCCCCCGCTCGGTGCTTTTCAAAGATGGGGTGCTGGTGCTGAGGGATGGGGTCCAACGAGGTACACCAGGCAGTGTAGATCCACCCTTGGATCCCTTCCTACCCTTAGGATTCAATCGGGCACATCCCTCCACAGGAGGAAGATCCAAAGATGGTCAAAAAGAAGATAGTCTGGGGACGATGCTCCGACCATTTTGTTGACTATCTCTGATCCCTCTCTGACTCTCGTTCCCCCTTCCTCCAACATCCGCCTGCAGAGGAGGGCACGCCCGACCTGCCCTCGGCACCCCGTCCCTCGGGACCACCTCCCTGCACCACCGGCCCGCGCCGCCGATGCTCGCTGCGCGGTGCCTGGCGCTGGCCGCCCTCGCGGGCGCGTGGGCGGGCGGCCCGGCCGCCGCGGCGCGGGGGGCAGCGGCCCCGGCGTGCGACGAGGGCGCCTGCGCGGCCGCGCAGGAGGACGGGGCAACCTCGCTGCTGCAGGCGCGCGCGGACGAGACTCGGGTCGGGCGTGTCCCCCTGTGGGAGGAGGCGCCAAAGAGAGTCAACAAAAACAGATAGTCTGCTCCGGGGGCGATTTCTCGACTGCGTGTCAGACTTTTGGAGTATGTTCTGACCATGTTCCATGTGTCCTCGAACATCCGCCCGTAAGAGGACATGCCCGACCTAAGACGAGAAGCGCCGGGCCTCGGGGAAGCAGGGGGCCCCAGCGACGCGGCGCGCCAGCTCGGAGGGGTCTTCCACCAGGGAGGCGGCGGCGGCGGCGCGCCTCAATGCCTCGGCCTCGTCGTCTCGCTCCGGCAGCTGCGCGAAGAGCACGGGCGGGGTGTGCCTGCTCGGCACGTGCGACGACAGCCGCCATGCACAGTGCGAGAGCGGGTTCTGTGTGTGCCCGATGTTCACGTGCGCCAGCGAGGGGGTGTGCCGCTGGGACGTCCAGGAGATTGCGCGGCAGGCCGGCCAGAACGCCAACGATGCGGTGGCGCAGATCACGTCGATCGCGGCCAAAGTTCCAGGATTGGCAGACGCTGCTGGTGGCCTGCATGATGCTTGGAATTCGGTGAGCGGCATCATTGGATCGATTACAGGACAAGTTGGCAGGTGCAGCGGCTACAACGGCCTGTGCTGGGGTCAGTGCCGAAACCAGCAGGATCTTGGCTTCACATCCACATGTACGTGGGGCACCTGCCAGTGCAAGCAGGGTTTCTGCGCCAAGGACGGAAAGTGTGAGTTCGACATCCTGGGCATGATCACTGGCGAGAACTGAAGCGCCGCGAAATACAAGAATGTATTCCCCCTCCTCCACTTCCTGCTGCTGCTGCTGCTCCTCCTCCTCCCCGAACCAGCCACGGCCGAGGAACAAGCGCTGTCGGCTCATCCTCCTGGCCAGGTGTCGCATGTGCGCCAAGATGCGATCCCACTGGACGATGTGAGTACTGGGCTGCAGGCACCCTCACCCGACGGGGAAAAAGGGGAGGAGGGACCCGTGTCCAATCCCGAAGCGCGCCGCACAGAACGGACCTCAGGCTAGCTGCTCCTTGGGCCCCCGCTCGAAGCCCTACCGGCCCAGCAACTCGCACTGGGCGCACTGGGGCCCGTACTAGGCAATACCTCCTCCTCCCCCTCCCCCTCCCCCTCCCTCCCCCTCCTCCTCCCCCTCCCCTCTCCTCCCCCTCCTCCTCCTCCTCCTCCTCCTCCTCCTCCTCCTCCTCCTCCTCCTCCTCCTCCTCCTCCTCCTCCTCCTCCTCCTCCTCCTCTATCAGTGTATCTTAGCATCCCTCCACATTCCTTCCCTCTCTGCTTGCGTCGCCCACTGGAGTCTGGACCCCTTCGAGGGGCCGGCGTCTCATCCCGACTCGTCTTGTTGCAGGTCTCGGGGCCCGGCGATGGTCCCCGGAGGCTTAAAATCAGAGGGGAACAGGAAGAAAGAGAAATCCAGCCGAAGGACCCAACCATACGCGGGAGAGAGTGCCGCAAGGCAGGTGGGACGTAGGGGGGGCAGGTCCCTATGGGGCCACGGAACGTGTGAGGGGTGTGCCGTAATGGTTGCAGAGCCGTCATGCGGATCTTGCCCTTAATGCCGTCGATGGGGCTCCCTATGGGGCCACGAAACGTGTGACAGGTGTGCCGAAATCGGTGCGGCGCCGCCATACGTCCACGAAACGTGTGAGGGGTGTGCCAAAAAAATGAGGGCGGGGCCGCCATGCGCACCCTGCTGCTGGGGCCTTCGGTGGGGCTGTCCATGGGGCGACGAAGCGTGTGCGACGTGTGCCCAAATGGGCACGCGGAGGGAAGAGGCAGGGATGGGGGATGGGAGGAGGGAGGAGGGGGAGTAGGAGGAAGGAGGACGCGGGGCACTGTCTCTTCAAAACGAGGACCCAACACCCCAGGATGGCTTGGAAAAAAACGGTGTCGTGATTTGTTCGCAGGGCGAGGAGGCTTGCTCCCCATCCGTTGCTCTCCTCTCTCCCCGCAGCCCCCCTCTTTTGTTTCCGCTCCTGCTGGCCAGGAGGGGCAGCCTGGAGCAGCCCCCAGGCCGCCGGCCTTGCAGGCGCCCCGCCCCGAGGAGGCCGAGGGAGGATCACGCGATGCCGGTTGGAGTCGGGGCAGGTAGCGCGAGCCAGCTGTGGGATTAGCACGCGTAGTCGTCACAGCATACGTGCGCGTGGTGCGGCCAGGAGCATCTGCTCGGCGTGCGTCGCGCCGCCGGCTCTGGTCCACCGCGCCTCGGCGCGGCACGCCGCGGCGGGGGCGTTCGTTAAGGGATGTGCCCAGGGGGGCTCCAGACCCTGGGAGATTCGTTACGTATGATGAGGGCGGCGGTGATCTCCATCGCCAGTCGGCGATTGGAGTTCCACCAGCTTCCAGAGCCTGGAGTCCTTACCCAATGGTTCCTTATTCAGTGCCCTCACCGTTGGCCGTTGGTCGTGATGCGCGCTGGTCGTGCCGGTAGGGCTTTCTGGCCCGCTTCAGCGTGCAGGCTCCCTCTGCATGGCCTCTCTCTCTCTCTTTCCCCCTCCCTCTCCCTCGCATTGTCGTTCCTTCCTGGCTGCGTCGGGAAAAAATGCCCTCACCGCAGCCAAGTCCTCCCCCCTGGGCCTCCGCGTCCCGAGCCGTTTCTCCCAGCCTCCTCCGCCCCGCGGAGCCCGGCGCCGCTCTCGCGAGTGGCGGCGCCGTGGCTGCTCGGCTGCGGCAGCTCGAGGGGCCAGCGCGACGCCACGTGCAAGGGCGGGGAAGCCGCGGGGGGCGTGCCGCCGCCGGTGTACTGCGGGGACATTCGGGGGTGGACAGAACCCCCAACAGTGACACGTCGATTAGTGAATTGCCCGTTTTCGGTTCTCGAGAGGGCGCCGTGGCCGTCGTTTTCCAGGCTTGCGCCCGCCAGGTTTGGGCCTCAGGTCGTTTTCACTAAACCACGTTTTACTAAAGGGGGGTCTGTCCATCCCCGAGACATGAAGCCACATCCACGCGCAGAGGAGTGCAGGGGGAGGGGGGAAGGCTTCTTAGAAGCACCCCTGCTTCTTAGAAGGCGTGGGGGCCTGCTCTACAGATGCAAGGCTGGCGGCTTCTGAGAAGCAGCCTCCTTCTAAGAGCCCTTCCCCTCTCTCCCCACCCCCCTGTGCGCGCCGCCGAGAGCCGCAGGCGATCCCCGACTGGCCCGTATGGTTGCAGCTCCTAACACACAGCTTTCCGGCAGCCTGGTGAGCTCATTTTGCACCCCGCTGGCTGGAGCTCCCGCTCTTGGGAAAAGAGGCGTCGCGCGCTGCAGCGCTTCGGCTGCCGTCCAGGTTTGCGTTTCCCGTACTTCAACCAGTTGGACAGGGCGAATAATGGGAAACGCAACCCCGGACGACTGCACCAAGGACACATTGCGCGGGAAACGCGTTTCCCATAATTCGAATTCCGAATTATGGGAAACTTGCGAAACCGCATTCGATGGGCCAGAATTGCGTTTCCCATAATTCCGAAGAAGGGGAAACGCAATTGTGTCTCATTGAATGCGTTTTTTTGATGACAATTGCGTTTCCGTTAACTCAGAATTCGGATTCTCGGAATTCCGAATTATGGGAAGCACAATTTTCTTCAAAAAATCGCACTCGATGGGCCAGAATTGCGTTTCCCATACTTCCGAATTATCGGAAACGCAACCGTGGCTCATCGAGTGCGGCTGTCCAAAGGAAACTGCGTTTCCCATAATTCTGAATTCGAATTCTCGGAATTCCGAATTATGTGAAACGCCATTTCCTTTGAAAAAACGCAAAGGGACAGAATTGCGTTTCCCATAATTCCGAAGTATGGGAAACGCAATTCTGGCCCATCGAGTGCGGTTTGTCATGGCAAAGTGCACTTCCCATAATTCGGAATTCCGAGGATTCGAATTCCGAATTATGTGAAACGCCATTTCCTTTGAAAAAACGCAAAGAGCCACAATTGCGTTTCCCATAGTTCGGAATTATGGGAAACGCAACTCTGGCCCAGCAAGTGCGGTTGTTCAAAGGAAATTGCGTTTCCCATAATTCCGAATTCCGAGATTTCGAATTCTGAACTACGGGACGCAATTTTCATCAAAAAGCTACACTCAATTGGCCAGAATTGCGTTTCCCATAATTCCGAAGTATGGGAAACGCAATTCTTGCCCATCGAGTGCGGTTTGTCATGGGAAAGTGCGCTTCCCATAATTCGGAATTCCGAAGGGTTCGAACTCTGAATTACGGGAAACACAACTATCCGCAAAAAACCACACTCAATGAGCCACAATTGCGTTTCCCACACTTCGGAATTATGGGAAACGCAATTCTGGCCCATTCGGTGCGGTTTTCCAGTGGACATTGCGTTCCCCATAATTCCGAATCCCGAGAACTCGAATTCTGAATTATGGGAAACGCAATTTTCTTCAACAGCAAAACTGGTTCAATGAGCCACAACTGCGATTCCAACAACGCCGAAATATGGGAAAGGCAATTCTGGCCCATTGAGTGCGGCTTGTCAAAAGATCTTGCGTTTCCCATACTTCGGAATTCCGAGTCGAATTCTGAACTATGGGAAACGCAATTGTCATCGAAAAACGACACCCAACGAGCCAGAACTGCGTCTCCCACAACTCATGGGAAACGCTTTTTCTGGCCCATTGAGTGCGGCTGTTCAACTGAAATTGCGGTTCCCATAGCCCGGAATTCCGAAGGTTCGAGTTCTGAACTATAAAAAAACGCATTAAAAAACAAAATACACCCAATGAGCCACAATCGCGTTTCCCACAATTCGGAATTATGGGAAACGCAATTCTGGCCCATTGGGTGCGGCTGTTCAAGGGAAAGTGCGTGTCCCACGATTCGTAATTCCGTGACTTCGAATTCGGATGTATGGAAAACACGCAATTTTCTTCTGCATCTGTATATATATAAATGATAATAATAGTAGCAATAATAATAATACTAAGTATACGAATAATAAGAATAATAATATATCCATGAGCCACAATTGCGTTTCCCATAATTCCGAATTATGAGAAACGTAATTCTGGCCCATTGAGTGCGGTTTGTGTAAAGGAAACTGCGCTTCCCATAATTCGGAACTCTGAGAATTCGAATCCTGAAGTAGGGGAAACGCAATTTGCTTAATGGTTTAGCTATCAGATAGCAATATATTGAAAATGCTTTCCCATAATTCGGAATTATGGGAAACGCAAGTCTGACCCATCGGGTGCGGTTTTTATATAGAAAACGGCGTTTCTCATAGCTCTGAATTCGAATTCTCGGAACTTCGAATTATGGGAAGCGCAATTAAAACCGCACTTGGTGGGCCAGGGTTGCGTTTACCAGAATTCCGAGTTATGGGAAACGCAACTGTGGTTCATTGAGTGTGGCTGTTTGGGAAAAGTTGCGTTTCCCATAATTGGGAATTCGAATTCTCTGAATGCCGAAGATTCTGAGTCTCAAAATTCGGATCCTGACTTTCCCTTTATATGTATATATATATATATGTACATCTATATATATATATATATGTGTGTGTGTGTGCGCATGTATCTATCTCTCTTAACATGTATATATATAGAGAGAGAGACCCATATAAACAAACAGATGGGCCAGATTTGCGTTTCCCCTGATCCGAGATTATGTGAAACGCAAACCTGGCCCATTGGGTGCGGTTTGTTGATGGAAATTGCGTTTCCCATAAGTCGAATTCCGAGTTTTGGGAAACGCGCTTCCCCAGAATTCGGCTTCGAGTTATGGGAAACGCAATTTCCCTTGCCAAACCGCACCCAATGACACAGAATTGCGCTTCCCACAATTCGGAATTATGGGAAACGCAATTCTGGCATATTCTGGCCCATTGGGTGTGATGGTTCCAGGGAAACTGCGTTTCTCATAACTCGGAATTCCGAGAATTCGAATTCTGAATTGTGGGAAACGTAATTTTCGTTAAAAAAACACACCCAATGAGCCACAGTTGCGTTTCCCAGTATTCGGAACAATGGGAAACGCAATTCTGGCACATTGAGCGTGGCCCTTCAAGGGAAATTGCGTTTCCCATAATTCTGAATTCCGAGAATTCGAATTTTGAATCAGGGGAACGTAATTGTTTTCAAACAGCCGCACCCAATGAAACACAAGTGTCTTTCCCATACTTCGGAGTTATGGGAAACGCAATTCTGGCCCATTGAGCGTGGTTGTGTTAAGGGAAATTGCATACCCCATAATTCGGAATTCCGAGAAGTCGAACCTTGAATTATGGGAGACGCAATGTGCTTCAAAAACAGCATTCAATGAGCCACACTTGCGTTTCCCATAATCACGAACTATGGGAAACGCAACTCTGGCACACGCAGTGCGGTTTTTTAATGGGAATTGCGTTTCCCAAGGTTCAGAATTGTGAGAACTCGAATTTCGAATTCCGAATTCTGGGATACGCAATTGTTCTTCAAAAAACTGCATTCAATAAGCCAGAATTGCGTTCCCCATAATTCCGAACTATGGGAAACGGAATTATGGCCCATTGGGTGCGGTTTGTCAAGGGAAATTCCGTTTCCCACAATTCGGAATTCCGAGAATTCGAATTTTGAGTTTATGGGGAACGCTATTTTCCTCAAAAAACTTTACTCAATGAGCTATGTTTGCGTTACTATAATTCGAAATTATGGGAAACGCAATCCTGGCCCATCGAGTGCGGCTTTTCAAAGGGAAATCGCGTTCCCCATAATTCGGAATTCCGAAAACTCGAATTCTGAAGCGTGGGAAACGCAATTTTCTTCCGAAAACCAGATTCGGTGGACCACAACTGCGTTTCCCGGAATTCGGATTTATGGGAAACGCAATTCTTGTCCATTGGATGCATTTCTTATAAAAGGAAATCGTGTTTCCCATAACTCGGAATTCGAATTCTCGGAACTCCGAATTATGGGAGTTGCATGCTCCGATGGGAAACTTCACCCAATGGGCCACAATCGCGTTCCTGAGAATTCCGAAGTATGGGAAACGCAAGTGTGGTTCATTGAGTGTGGTTGTTTGATGAAAGCTGCGCTTCGAGATTCGAATTCTCGGTATTCCGACTTATGGGAACAAACAGTTCTCTTCAAAAAAACCGCGCCCAATTAGCCACAATTGCGTTTTCCATAATTCGGAATTATAGGAAGCACAGGAAGCACAATTCTGGCCCATCGAGCGCGCGTTTTCTATATATATATATATATATATATATATATAATATATATATTATATAAAAAAAAAACAAAAAAAAAAAAAAAAAAAAAAAAAAAAAAAAAAAAAAAAAAAAAAAAAAAAACGTTTCCATAATTCGAAGTTCCGGGAATTCGAATTCTGAACCATGGGAAGCGCAGTGTTCTTCAAACAACGTTTTCCATGAGCCAGACTTGCGTTTCCCCATAATTCGGAATTATGGGAAACGCAATTCTGGCTCATTGAGTGCGGTTGTTCAATAGAAATTGCGTTTCCGATAATTCAGAATTGTGAGAATTCGAATTCTGAATTATGGGGAACGCAATTTCCTTCAAGAAAACGCACTCAATGGGCCAGAATTGCGTTTCCCATAATTCCAAATTATGAGAAACGCAATTCTGGCCCATCGAGTGCGGCTTTTCAATGGACATTCCGCTTCCCATAATTCGGATCCCCGAGGACTGGGATTCTGAATTATGGGAAACTCAAGTCTCATCAAAAGACCACACTCGAAGAGCCAGAATTGAGTTTCCCACAGTTCCGAATTATGGGAAACGCAATTCTGGCTTGAATGCGGTTGTTCAGAGGGAATTGCATGTCCCATAATTCGGAGTTCCGAGAAGTCGAATTCTGAAATATGGGAAACGCATGTTTTACATAATAAAAGAGAGAGAGAGGGGGGCACGATTGCTTTTCCCATAATTCGGGATTGTGGGAAACACAATTCAATAGAAATTCAATTTCCCATAAGTCGGAACCCCGAGGACTCGGAATCTAAATTATGGGAAACGCAAGTCTCATCAAAAGACCACACTCGAAGAGCCAGAATTGAGTTTCCCAGAACTCGGAACTATGGGAAACGCGATTCTGGCACATTGAGTGCGGTTGTTCAGAGGGAATTGCATGTCCCATAATTCTGAGTTCCGAGAATTCGAGTTCTGAATTATGGGAACGTAATTTTCCTCAAGAAATCACATTCCACGAGCCACAATTGCTTTTTAATTCGGAGTTATGGGAAACGCAAGTCGGTGGAAATTCAATTTCCCATAATTCGGAACCCCGAGGACTCGGATTCTAAATGATGGGAAACGCAAGTTTCATCAAAATTATGGGAAACACAATTCTGGCACATCGAGTGCGGCTGTTCAAGGGAATTGCATGTCCCGTAATTCTGAATTCCGGGAATTCGAATTATGAATTATGGAAAATAGAATTTTCTTCAAAAAACTGCACCGAATGAGCCACAATTGCGCTTCCCATAATTCCGAATTATGGGAACCGCAATTCGGGTCCATTGGGTGCGGCTGTTCAAGGGATCCTGAGACTTCGAATCCCGAACCATGGGAAACGCAATGCTCTTCCCAAAAACCGCATTCAATGGACCAGAACTGCGTTTCCCATAATTCCCAATTACGGGGAACGCCATTCTGGTCCATTGAGGTGGCGTATTCAACCGAAATTACGTTTCCCATAATTCGGAATCCCGAGAATTCGAATTCTGAATTATGGGAAACGCAAGTTTCTTCAAAAATTGCATTCATTGAGCCACAATTGCTTTTCCCATAATTCGGAATTATGGGAAAGGCAATTCTGGCCCATTGAGTGCGGTTGATCAAAGGAAATTACGTTTCCCATACTTCGAAATTCCAAGTCGAATTCTGAATTCTGGGAAACGCAATTTTCTGCAAACTAAAAAAAAACCGCACTCAATGAGCCAAGATTGCGTTCCCCACAATTCGGAATTATGGGAAACGCAATTATAGCCCATTGGGTGCGGCTGTTTAAAGGAAATTGCGTTTCCCATAATTCGGAAATCCGAGAATTCGAATTCTGAGATATGGGAAACGCAACGTTCTTCAAAAAAACCATTCGATGGGCCAGATTTGCGTTTCCTATAATCCCGAATTATGGGAAACGCAATTCTGGCCCATTGAGTGCGGTTGTCCAAGGGAAATCGCGTTTCCCATAATTCGGAATTCCGAGAATTCGAATTCTGAATTATGGGAAACGCAATTTTCTTCAATAAACGCATTCAATGAGCCACATTTGCGTTTCCCATACTTCGGAATTATGGGAAACGTAATTCTGGCCCATTGGGTGCGGTTTTTTAAGGGAAATCGCGTTTCCCAAAATTTGAAATTCCGAGAATTCGAATTCTGAATTATGGGAAATTCAATTTCTTTTAAGAAAACGCACTCAATGGGCCAGAATTGCGTTTCCCATAATTCCAAATTATGGGAAACGCAATTCTGGCCCATCGAGTGCGGTTTTTCAAGGGGCATTGCGTTTCCCATATTTCGGAAGTCGAATTACAGGAAAATCGCGTTTCCCGTGCATTGTGTGCTTGGGGGAGTCGTCAGGGATTGCGTTTCCCATAATTCTTAATTCTGGGAAACGCAATCCCGGACGACTGCCGCAGCGCTTCGGTTGTGTGGCGCGCGATGCTGGCTACCCGAGCGGATTTTGGTTCGCGACTATGTTTCGCGTCCGAGTGCTCTCAGGCTTCTCTCTTCATAACTCTTCGTCGTCGGCTTCGTTGTCGTGGGAGGAGAAGGCTTCGTTGCCACTTCGGTAGGTTCATGCGTCGATGGCGCGCCGGCGACGCCAGCGAAGGCGTTCGAGGTTGAATTCCGCATGATAGAACGACGCGGCAGCACAGAGGGACACAGCAACGCAACAGGGGCCGCGATCGGCTCAACGGTGAACCATCGACGCGGCGTCAAGACCTCTGCGCGCGGCGACGCCGCGCGAACCTGCCGTGCGAGGCAGCACACCTCTCCCGTTTCCCCTTTGTCTGCCTCGCCGCCTGGAAGTACGGCGGGCTCGTGTCGTGTCGTGCCGGCGCGGCAGCGCCCCCGCCGCGGGCGGGCGTGCGAGGCGAAGCGCCGCGGGTGGCCCAGGGCCGGCCACCATAGAACGCTCTGGCGATCGAAGAGCTTCCCATCGTTCAATCGGCGGCGAGCCTTGGGCGGAAGTGAGAGGGAGAAGGCCTTGTCAGAAGCCTCGGAAGTCCCCAGGCCTTCTCAGAAGTTGTCTACGCCTGTCCCGAAGACGCAGAAAGCCTCTAAGAAGGCCGGAGGGCATATGGGAAGCTTCGACGCCTTCTGAGAAGACCTTCTCCTTCTCATTTCCCCCCTCGCTTGCCGCCGATTCAAGGTTGACCGATCAACTCGGTGTCAGAAACCAGCGCCGGGGTCGTCACGACACGAACCCTCCGTAGCTCTGGCGATCGAGAAGCGGCCAATCATTCAAGGTTGAACGATCCGTTTGGTGCCCGAAATCAGCGCGGGGATCATCGTCACGACATGAACTTGCCGCAGCACTTGCAGATGTAACATCACTTATGAGTGTGATAGCCTTCTGGGGGTAACCGCCACCCCCTCCTCCTGTCCGACGAGGCTGAGGGAGGATCACAAGATGCAGGCTGGAGAGTGGATCGATCAGGATAACGCGAGCCAGCTGTAGCATTAGCACGTGCAGCCGCAACATCACCCAGGCATAAGATGGCCTGTGTGGGGGCAACTGGGCTGCCCACTCTCCCTCGTAGTCGTCCTCCTCCTCCTCTTTGCCCTTGTCGTGGTTCACGCCTTCACAGCTGATCACTGCAAGAGACAAGCTAATGGGGTTCATGTTTGCGTTTTCGAGTTGCGCCCTCGTGGGGGTCAATCATGTCAGAACGAGCATTGTTCTAGATATTGTTATTGGCATGCGAATTGACATTGACATCGGTCTTCTGATTAGTATGTGTTTACGATTTCCAATTCGCATTACCACTTGCACGAGTCTTAATCTTACTTGTCCGAACATTGACTGCACCAATGGATTCCGACGCGTAGACAATGAATTCGTTTTGCCCCTCTGGATTTCTGATCGCCGACGCAGGGTCCGAAGCATAGGGGTCCCGGCAGGTCGAGGCCATTTGCGTCCTGGCCTGACTGCCTCTGTCCGCCTGGATTTCTGGCCGCCTGCCTCTTGGGAATGGGGCTCTGGTCAGCAGCACCCCGGCTGGAGCACCCCTCTCTGTCAGGATCTCCAGTCGCCCAGAAGGTCCTCGGCACGGGATCCGGGCAGCAAGATCCCGGCGTGAGGGACTCCGCCGACGGAGATCTCCGGCAGGCCCCCGCTGGATCGTCCTGGTTCCAAGGGGATTCGACCGGACGCCCCGGAGGATCCCGAACACAAGGCCCTGACCATGGGACCGCTCGAACGCCCCTGTGCGCAGGGCGGAGTTCCAGTCCCAATTTCAGGGTATGAGATACCGAGGTCCTGAAAGGCGGGCCGCGCAAATCCCGAGGCCGCTGCGCATGCTGGAGATCACAAGAGGGTCGGGCGACCGAGAGATGCTCACACGGACGTCACCTGCAGAGCACGCAAGACGTGGCAACGCTGATGTTCGAAAGTTGCCCGCCTCGTCCTATCGAAGGCAGCGGAGTGGGCATGCAGGCAGGAGGATGCTTGTGGCATGATCGCATGCCTATTGCGAACGTCGAGCAGCCGCGAGAGCCCAGCAGTGGATGACGCGCTCGAGGTAATTATCGGCCGCTGAGCGATGTCACATTGAGGGTTTGGGGGAGTTTGGCTCATGCCGCGAGAGGACAAATATTCCGAAAGGCGGCAAGCCACGCCTGAGTTGCGCGCGCGGCCAGAATTCTCGATCGTTCGAGCGACGGCGAAGGGTTTCTAAGCCAGCCAAGCCAAACAATGCAGGAAAGAAGATCTCGCTCAGAGATGCGATGAGATGGCAGCGTTGAAGCTCACTCTGGGAACATCCAACAGTTCAACCCATGGACGAAGAGTGGTTCAAGAAGCTAGGCGTTCTGACTGGCAGCAGAACGAAACTCTGACCTCGGGCGGAGGGTGTCGTGACATGGCCCTGGACCAGCAGTCCGGGCCTGGGGGGCACTGCTCACGTCACCGCACTGCACAACTGCAGATAAGGGCACCGCGCACGGCCCTGGGCCGGCCCCGTGCCACCACTTCAGGACCGTGGGGCACCACGCGCAACACCTCACAGCACCCTTGCACGGCACATCACTGCACATCACCCCGTGACACCACGCGGCATTGGGCTCATGCCTCGGACCTCTCAGGCGCAGCGCACAGCACCGCAACGAAATGATTTTTCGAGACACGGGACCTAGCCCCACTGCACGGCGCCGAATAGCCCTGCTGAGCATGTTTGCGGGCCACCGTTACCATTATCGGCAAACCGCGCAACAGCAACGCAGGGCCACACTGGACGTGGTCAGCACCCTGGAATCCAGGGCTCACCACGCGGACCCAACGCACCACATCCCACAGCACCCAGCCACGAATTCGCATTTTGGTGCGCCTTGCAAGGCACATTGCACGACACCGGTGCACGCACATGGCATCGAGCCAGCAATCAGGGATTCAGGGCAACACGCATTACAGCACATGTGGCAACACGGCACCATATGATTCTGTCGATGGCCTGCTTTTCGAGACCCATGCCGCTTGGTCGAGATTCTTTGTGCTAGAACAGAAAAACATGTTGCACAGCTCGCGCCGTAGTAGGGGGGGGCGTTGACAGAAGGTGGTGGGCTGAGCTCCGGCGCTCTCGGGGAAATCCATTTGGCCTGGGCCGACGCGGACGCGCAGCTGCGCAACGGGAGGGGAGCCTGGCGCTGGGGGGAGCGGGCGGGCAGGGAGGCAGAGCATGGCCCGCGTGCGCCAGGTGATGGCGCGCATGCGCCCGAAGGCCAAAGCCAAGGCCCCTGGCAAGGCCGCCGAGGCGGCAGTGCGCACGGGAGGGCAGGGCATCGGACGAGGCCGAGGAGGGCACGGAGCGAGGAGGGGCAGCCGAGGGCGGAGGGCAAAGTTCGGGCGAAGAGAGCTATGCACATGCACCGATCCTGACAACGTCCATTTCTTGACCCAGGATCGGTGCATATACCTTCCTGGCCAAGGTAAAAGGGCGTATGCACCGATCCTGGGCTCAGGATGGGCCTGGCCAGAATCGGTGTATGTGCATAGTTCTTTTTCCTCTAAAAGTTGAAGAGCAGGAGCACCAGCACGGCCTGGGCCGGCAGCACGACCGGGAGGAGGGGCTGCGGCTTCGCGGAGGAGCGGCCCTTCTCCGGAGTCGACTTCGGTGCGGGCTCACAGGGGTCCCCCCCGTCGCTGGCCTGCGCGCGTGGAGCTGGCCTACCCGCGGCCCCTTGAATAGAAGAAGATATAACAAAAAAAAAAACGCCACAAACATATGCTTTCTGGCGTTGCTTCTTCTTCTTCTTCGATTAAAGCCGTCCACCAGGAGGCACTCTTGCCCAGGGTCACTCCTGCGTGCGGTCGGCAGCTGCGGCGCAGGGAGGGCTGCGAGAGGAGGATCGGCACGGCAGGCGGGGCGCCCACCGAGCAGGCGCCTGGCTCGCGTGGTCGGGCGCAGCTGGCAGGACGGTCGGGAGCAGCCCCAGCCTTGGAGGGCTCCCCTCAGTAGGGGAACAAAAAGTGGCATAAACAAAAAGTGGCATAAACATATCTATATGTATGTATAAACAAAAACAAAAACAAAAAACAAAAAAAACAAAAAAAAAAAAAAAAGAGGTCCGCGCGGATTTCTCGGATCGGTGCTGGGCCCCCCTCCCTGGCGCGCGGAGCGCGCCAGGGGCGGCGCCGGAGGCGCCGCCGGGGGGTCCCAGCGCCGATCCGAGAAATCCGCGCGGACCTCCGAGTTTTTATGTTTATGTCACTTTTTGTTCCCCTACTCAGGTTCTTCCTTTGCTGGAGCTCTCCACCTTGAAAAGCGCTTCGAGTGGGGCGGAAGCTGGGCGAGGGCTGCTAAAACCGTGGCTGCTAAAACGGCCTTCCTGGAAGGAAAAAAACAACTTCCCGGAATGCGGCGCGGCACGCGAAACGGTCAAGGGGCTTCTTCCCGGAAGGACGAAGACAACTTCCCGGAGGTCGATTTTAGCAGCCACGGATTTAGCAGCCCTTGCCCAGCTTCCGAGGAGGAGGAGGAGGAGAGAGGAGGAGAGAGGGGAGGAGGGGAGGAGGAGGCGGAGGAAGTGGAGGAGGAGGAGGAGGAGGAGGAGGAGGAGGAGGAGGAGGAGGAGAGGGAGGAGGAGGGGGGAGGAGGAGGCGAAGGAGGAGGAGGAGGAGGAGGAGGAGGGCGTCTCCACGGGGGTTCTGGCATTTGGCCACGGGGGCCCGTGCTCTTCGCACGGGCCATCCTCCTCCTCCTCCTCCTCCTCCTCCTCCTCCTCCTCCTCCTCCTCCTCCTCCTCCTCCTCCTCCCCCATCCTCCTCCTCCTCTTCCTCTTCCTCTTCCTCCTCCTCCTCCTCCTTCTCCTCCTCCTCTTCCTCCTCCTCCTCCTCCTCCTCCTCCTCCTCCTCCTACTACTCCTACTCCTACTCCTACTCCTACTCCTACTCCTCCTACTCCTACTCCTGCTCCTACTCCTCCTCCTCCTCCTCCTCCTCCTCCGAGGAGGAGGAGGAGGAGGAGGAGGAGGTTTGAGGAGGAGATGAGGTCCGTGGGAAGGAGCCGGTACTGGGGCGGACAGCCTTGCAGGCTGCTCGCGCACCGTCCCTCTCTCTGCAAGGCACCGGCAGCCTCTGCTTTTGCCATTCCAGCCCGACCGCGCCTCCCCTTTCCAAGTGCGCGCGGGCGGGCATGTCGGCCGGAAGCGCCATGCGGACCTTACCGCTGAGGCCTTCCGTGGGATTCCTCATGGGACCACGAAACGTGCGAGGGGTGTGCCGAATCGGTTGCTGGGCCGCCATGCGGACCCTGTCGCTGGGGCCTTCCGTGGAGCTCTCTATGGGGCCACGAATCGCGTGAGCGGCGTGCTGACATGGGTACGATGCCACCATGCGGACCCTGCCGCTGGGGCCTTCGGTGGAGCTCCCAATGTGGTCGCGAAGCGTTTGAAAATTGTGTCGAATCGTATGCGGTGTCGGAATGCAGACGCTGCCGCAGGGGCCCTCGGTGGAGCCTCCGACTGGGCTACGATGCGTGTGATGGGCGTGCCGAAATCCGCGCAGGGCCGCAACTCGGACCCTGCCATTGGGACCTCCAGTGAAGCTCCTTTGGGGCCACGAAACGTGTGAGGAGTGCTGAATCTGGGTCGCAAGCGGACCCTGCCGCTGCGGCCTTCGGTGGTTCTCACTCTGGGGCTACTAAACGTGTGAGGGGTGTGCCGACACGAGGCACGGGGATGGGAGGAGTGGTGAGGAGGAGGGGAGGAACGCGGGGCGCTGTCTCTTCAAAGCGAGCACCCAACACCCCAGGATGGCTGGGAAAGAAATAATTCAACCAGGGTGAACCGAGAGATCTCTGGGAGGAACGGTGTGGCCTTGGAAGGCCTCTTCGGGCCATCCCTGGGGGCCGCGTGGGGGCGAGGGGAAGAGGAGGAGGAGGAGGAGGAGGAGGAGGAGGAGGAGGAGGAGAGGAGGACGAGGAGGACGAGGACGAGGAGGACGAGGGCGCGGATGAGGACGAGGACGAGGAGGATGAGGACTAGGATGAGGACGACGCGGACGAGGACCCATGGAACCATCTAGAGGTATTCTTGCGGTTGCTGCTGTTGCTGCTGGTGCTGTCTGGGCAAGACGACAGGAACTTCACGCGCCTCCCAGAGCGAGGAGCCCCGCTTTCCGCCAGCATCCCCCGGCAACCCTGGGCTGCCAATGCGACGCGGGATGAGTTTGACTGGAGCGAAGGATGGCGCGAGCGCCGCCCGCGTCGGCACCACGAGACCAGTCGCAGCAGCCCCTACGGCGGCCATTGGATAAAATGGGCAGGGTGGTCCAGGTGGGAGGCCGACGACCGCTGGAGTCGGCCCGCGCGTACGCACACATACCCCATTCCCGACGGCCACTCCCCGGTCAGGCCCCTGGCCATCCTTCAGGAGTGCACAAGCCGACTACTCGCAAGACCTAGTCGACCCAGACACAGGACTCTACATCTACAGCGCCCCTCTGGAGCGAGTCGACATCCTGAACCCTCATTGGCGGGGCTCCTGCCGAGACCGTGAAGCGACTTCAGAGAGACATGGGTGATTATTTCAACGGAGTATGGCACCAATGGACGACCAAAAATCCCCCGCCGTCCGGCCGCATCTGCGCTGACCCTACCTACACGCCAGCACCCCGATCTTCGCGTACGCTTCTTCAAAGAATTGCTCAGTCACAAGTGCCATGTCTTCAAGATGGACGCAGCGCTCCACCTGGTTGTCAACTGGGGTGCAGCCCGCGCTCGGTTCAGCGACAGAGCTAGGACCGCGGGCCCCCCTGGCAAGGCCACAGGCAAGGGGCCCCGCGAAGACAGTGACACCCGTTGGACAAGGACGGCGGAATCCAGAAGGGCAGTAGGCTCGCGCCAGCCCTGGACGTACTCCTAGGTCCCGCCCATAACGCACAGACGGGCGCACGCAACGGCACTCGTGGACGCCCCACACTGTACATCAGTGTGCCTCTCGGAGCCCAACCCCTCCTGGCTAGCGGGGCTGGTCGGCTCCTCCTGCGCACCTTCCCGCGTGCGCTAATACCGCTTTGGACGTGCCCAGCTGGGGCTGCCGGCCCGTCCTAGGCCTTAGAGCCCCCTCTGGGGCGCCACTTTGCCTCTCTCCCCCTGGATGATTGCCGCCCCTTTCGGCACGCCGCAGGCGGCTCGGGGATCGGACCCCCTCTACGTGGGCCCCCTTCACTGCTAGAGCCCCTGCGGCACTCTTTGCAGCCCCGCGCTGCCCCGCACACATGTGCCTGGCCTTCAGTGGCCATCAGGCCTGACAGCCCGCACCCTGCAGATTCCCGCCTGGCGGCCTCTCACTCTGTTCACACCGCGCCTGTTAGCCGCCCCCCCTTTGCCCCGCCCTCGCGCCTTCGTCGCCGCCCTTCCTCATGCTGACGTCCCCTCTCAGGAGGCTCGCCCCGCCATGTCTCTACTTGCTCTGCGGCTGTTGGCTGCAAACGCAACTCACGCTATGCCCGTGCCCTCGGTGCTCCCTCCAGGGTGCTAGGGCCTGCACGCCATGGTGTCATTGGGCCGGCCCGCCCGTCCTCCTTTTGCGGCTGCCCCCTCGCAGGTGGTGCTCAGGTCCGTACGTCTTCTCACCAACTCCGCGGCTGTTAGCCGCGACCCCCCTCAGCAGTTGGGCCTGCCTTCGCCGCGTCCTCCAGGGGCGCTTACGCTTCACGTTTCTTCGACTCGGTGCAACGCGCTGGCGCCCCCCCCGGGGCGTCGAGGCACGCTGACAGCAATCATCCCAGTTCGACTGTCCCGACCGCCTCCCGCGGCTGCCCCCCCGCTGGAGGCGCACGGCCCGCCCTTGACACATTATTTCCGCGGCTGTTAGCTGCGACCCCACGCACTGCATGGCAACCATATCTCTGCGGCTGTTAGCCGCGACCCCATGTACAGCACGTCCCTGGCCCTCAGCGCTCCCCCGGGGCGCGCGGGCCAGGTGGTTCATCGATTTACCCTGGCCCGTCCACCGTCCTGCGGCATCCCCCCGCAGGCCAGTATGGGCTTGACATCTGGTGGTATTATGTGATCGGTTTCGCGGCGGAAGCACACGTGCCTCCCACTGGCCGAGGCCCCTCTGACGACTCGTTCCGCCGAGTTCGGGTACCTGGGATGCAGGGACCTGATTGACCTGATTGCACTTCGAGGTCTGCTGCTTACGTGGTGCGGTTCGCAGTATAGTGGTTGGCGACGGCTACGCTGTTCTCCCGCACTGGCATGCGCTTAGACGGAGACGTGGCGTGTCTCTTCGAGGAGGTCGAGGTTACCGGTGTGCTCGGGTTCGTCATCTTCGGCCGCCTTCTGAGCTGAGCTGTGGTTAGTCGCCTGGGCATTCTCGCTGTCCGTTCGCCGCCCGCGCTCGGTCTCGGCCCTGCCGGCCTGCTGCCGCCTCTAGTTGCCTTTTTCAGCGCTCGCCTGCTGTAGTGTGGGCATCTGTCCTGCTCACTGTAGGCATGGTTTTCGTGCGACTCCACGACGCCGCGCGGTTGTCCGCTTGCGGTTGCGAACAAAAAGTACCCCCACCAGCCCACTCAGAAGACCTGCCCATGAGAGCTGACGAGAAAAGGGACGAAGAGACACATCGAGGGAAACAAAGCGAGCAACCAGGGTGAACAGAGAGATCTCTGGGAGCAACGGCGCGGCCTTGGAAGGCCTCTTCGGGCCATCCCTGGGGGCCGCGTGGGGGCGAGGGGAAGAGGAGGAGGAGGAGGAGGTGGAGGAGGAGGAGGACGACGACGACGACGACGAGGAGGACGAGGACGCGGATGAGGACGAGGACGAGGAGGACGAAGACTAGGATGAGGACGACGCGGACGAGGACCCATGGAACCATCTAGAGGTATTATTGCGGATGTTGCTGCTGCTGCTGCTGGTGCTCTCTGGGAGTTCGGGGGGCCCTCTTGGAACCCTCCTGGTATCCCTGAAAGCCTTCTTGGGATCACCTTGGAGGCCATCGATGGGGGGTCCCCAACTCAGCTCCCCCTTCAGGAGCCCGCAAATCGCTTCTTGGGGCTCTCTTGGAGCGCTGTCGGGCGCTCTTGGAGCGGTTTTGAGGCCGTTTGGAGCATCTTGGGAGCCATCTTGAGCCAGCTTGGGCTGTCTGAGCCATCTTGGAGGTCATCTTGGGCTCTCTGAGACCGTTCGGGGGCCTCTCGGGTGCCTCTTGGGGCCCTCTTGGGACCCTCTTGGAACCCTCTTGGGGCTCTCTTGTGGCTCTCGTGGGAGCCCTGGAGCGCCTTTTGGGGCCGTCATGGAGACCCTCTTTTAAAGGAGGGGGGGTCCTCGATTTGCCTCCCCCTCCGGGGCCATCAAAATCATTTCTTGGGGCCTTTGGGGGGCGATCTTGCGCGCTTTGGGGGCCGTCTTGGGGACCTCTTGGAACCCTCGTGGAGCTCTCTTGGGCCATTTTGGGGCCATGTTGAGGCCTCAAAAGCGCATCGGAAGCGAAAAGGCGAGAAGACTAACATCAGTGCTTTTGACTCATCTTTGGCTCTTGGAGGGGTCCTGAAGGGTCTCCAAGAGCACCCAGAGACGTTTTGTGGCCCTTTGGGGGCGTTTTGGAGGCATGTCGGAAGTTGTCTTGAGCCATGTTGGGCTATCTTGGGCGATCTTGGAGGCCATCTCGGTCTCTCTGGGGCCCTTTTGGAGCCATCTTGTGCGAAAAAGGACCCTCTGACACATCGCGGGACGACCCGTCCAGGTCCAGGGAAGGGGGAGGGATGAACCCCTCCCCGACGGGGAAGAGGGGCTTTTGGAAGAGGAAAGAAAGAATATCGTTAGACCACCTGTCGCCCAGAGGGCTGGTGGGACTTCAAAGGTCCCCGATTCACCCTGGTCCGATATTGTCCTGGCCCTGCCCCCGTCGTGCTGGAGAGACCGAAACGCCTCCGCGCCCCGTGCTCTCGCCCTCTCCGAGCATAGCCGCCGTGTCGCGCAGCAGCTTCTCTCCCGCCCACCGCGTCAAGCAGGGGACGCGCAGAACCCTGGTGGCTGGACGTCGGGGTTGATTTCTGATGCTGTGATCTTGGCGCGCAGCGGTAGTGACCCAGGCCCACCGCCCTTGGTAACAGTTTCCGATCGTACGCAAGGGGGGAGGAGTAGGAGGCGGAGGAGGAGGAGGAAGAGGAGGAGGAGGAGCAGGAGGAGCAGGAGGAGGAGGAGGAGCAGGAGGAGCAGGAGGAGCCGCAAGAGGACGAGGAGGGAGGGCGGGAGGAGGAGGAGGAGGAGCAGGAGGGAGGAGGGAGGAGGCAAGAGGAGGAGAGGAGGAGCAGGAGGAAGAGGAGGAGGAGCTGGACGAGAAGGCCTCATCTTGCGCGCCAAGAGGTGGGGGGGGGCGGGACCCCGACCCCACATGCTGGATGGTCCTCCTGCGCACTCTGGCGATCGCGGCGCACCCCCGCCCCGATGGGCCCGAGCGCCGCCCAGGCGTTACCATTGCCCCGGGGCCACAGCCTTCCCCCTTCCTCGGGCGGGTGGCAATGGGGGGGGAATTCCTAAGGGCTTGTCGACGTTTCGCCAATCGACTTGTGGGGATCCAGCTTGATGAATCCAGGTAAAGTTGGATAAATCAAGGTAAATCCAAGCACATCCGAGTAAATCGAGATAAATCCGGGCAGATCCAGGTAAGTCCAGAGATCTCCAGGGAAAGATGGAGCAACTCGCGGCCGCTCCAGCGCGAGTCGAAGGACGGCAGAAGTCGTCAAACCTTTAACGAGTGAACCTGAGTGCGGGGTGAAGACAAGGGCCCTAGAGGGACCTTTTAGGGCCCCTTTTGGAGCCCGCAGGGGCCCCAAAGGAGCCCTAAAGGGCCCCTGCAGGGCCCTCCTAAGGTCCTTCTTAAGCCTTGTCGCCCCCCCCCCTAGTACCACCCGCCCGCCTCACACCCCCTCGCGTTGCCGAAAAATCGAGACGAGATGCTTGTCGCTATTTTCGGCCTCCAGGGGCCCTTCCTGGGCCTCGGGGCTGTCAAAAGACGATGCGGAGGGGAAAGACCGGTCCCAGGGAAGGGGTCGAGACCTTTGGGGGTCGACGCTGTAAAAAATTATCCTGGCGACGGACCCAACCATGTGCAGTTGTGGGTACCGCAATTGTGAATATTACCTAACAACGAAGACTGATAGGTTTCTAGTAGGGTCAAAAGAGAGAGCATCTTGACGCCCCAGGGGGATCTGGGCGCGATCCGGGGGAGGATGCCGGGGCTTCTTTTTTACCTAACAGCGAAGACTGATAGGTTTCTAGTGGTCTCAAAAGAGCTCACAGATCACTCCACAGGGGGGTCCGGGCAGGTGTTGGGGAGTTGCCGGGCGGCAGGGTGCCGGGCTCGTTTTTCACCAACAGTCACACACTTCGTGCTCTTCGACTTCCCAGAACTCCATTCCCAGGCCACATTCTGAATACCCGGATGCAACAGTCACACACAAAGTGCTCTTCGAGATCCCAGAACGCCATTCCCGGGCCACATTCTGAATAACCGGATGCAACAGTCACACACTTCGTGCTCATCGACATCCCAGAACGCCATTCCCGGGCCACATTTAGAATAACCGGATGCAACAGTCACACACTTCGTGCTCTTCGAGTTCCCAGAATTCCATTCCCGGGCCACATTTTGGATGCCCGGAGCCAACTGTAGGCCACTTCGTGCTCTTCGAGTTCCCAGAACTCCATTCCCGGGCCACATTTTGAATGCCCGGAGCCAACTGTAGGCCACTTCGTGCTCTTCGAGTTCCCAGAACTCCATTCCCGGGCCACATTTTGAATGCCCGTAGCCAACTGTAGGCAACTTCGTGCTCTTCGACTTCCCAGAACTCCCATTCCTGGGCCACATTTTCAGCAGGGGCAAGAGCACGACGAGGAGGAGGACGAGCAAGACCAGGAGGACGAGGACGAGCAGGAGCAGGACGAGGAGCAGGAGGAGCAGGAGAAGAAGGACGAGCTGACGAGAGGAGGAGGACGAGCAGGAGGAGGAGGACGACGAGCAGGAGGAGGAGGACGAGCAGGAGGAGGAGGACGACCAGGAGGAGGAGGGACCAGGAAGAGGAGGAGGAGGAGGAGGAGGGGAGGGGGAGGAGTACCAGGAGGAGGAGGAGGAGGAGGAGGAGGAGGAGGAGGAGGA
>CAUYUJ010014414.1:233860-256360 GCA_963575745.1 Prorocentrum cordatum
TCAGGCTGAGGCTGAGGCTGAGGCAGGCTGAGGCTGAGGCTGAGGCAGGCTGAGGCTGAGGCTGTGACTGCGACTGCCGTTGCCACTGCGACTGTCATCGCGAATGCGACTACGACTGCGAGAACAGCAGAATTCTACTACTGGATTCTCATCTGAATCTTAAGGGGAATGCTTCCAGATATGCTCCTACACATCGCTGTTAGGTTGCTTTGCCGGGATAATTGTCTTCGGTGGAGCTCCCTATGGGGCCACGAAGCGCTGCATTGGGTGGGGGGGACGCATGCGGGCGGTAGAACTGGGGCCGTCGGGCGAACTCCCTATGGGGCCACGAAACGCCGTACTGGGTGGGGAGAAAATGCCAAATTTAATGTGTGGGACGCATGCGGGCGGCCCCACTGGTGGCTTCGGTGGAGCTCCCTTTGGGGCCACAAAACGTATGAGGGGTGTGCCACATTTGGTTTCCAGGACGCATGCGGACGGTCCCACTGGGGGCTTCGGTGGAGCTCCTTATGGGGCCACGAAGCGCTGCACTGGCTGGGGGGGAACGCATGCGGGCGGTAGAACTGGGGCCGTCGGGCGAACTCCCTATGGGGCCACGAAGCGCCGTACTGGGCGGGGAGAAGATGCAAAACCTGGTGTGTGGGACGCATGCGGGCGGTCCCAGTGATGGCTTCGGTGGAGCTCCCTATGGGGCCACGAAACGTATGAGGGGTGTGCCACATCTGGTTTCCTGGACGCATGCGGACGGTCCCACTGGGGGCTTCGGCGGAGCTCCCTATGGGGCCACGAAGCGCGTTGTACTGGGTGGGTGAAAATGCCAAATTGGGTTTCCGAGACGCATGCGGACGGTCCCACTGGGGACTTCGGTGGAGCTCTCTACGGGGTCACGAAACGCCGTAGTGGGTGGTGTGTAAATACCAAAATTGTGTTTCAGGGACGCATGCGGACAGTCCCACTGGGGGCTTCGGTGGGGCTCTCTATGGCGCCACGAAACGCCGTACTGGGTGGGGTGAAAATGCCAAATTAGATTTCCGGGACGCATGCGGACAGTCCCAGGGGCTTCGGTAGGGCTCTCTATGGGGCCACGAAGCGCTGTACTGAGTGGGGGGGACGCATGTGGACGGTGGCACTGGGGCCTTCGGTGGAGCTCCCAATGGGGCCACGAAGCGCTGTACAGGGGGGGGGACGCATGCAGACGGCAGCACTGGGACCTTCGGTGAGGTTCCTTGTGGTGCCACGAAACGCTGTACTGGGTGTGGGGGACGCATGCGAACGGTAGCATTGGGACCTTCGGCGGGGCTCCCTGTGGGGCCACGAAACGCTGTACTGGGCGTGGGGGGCGCATGTGGACGGTGGCATTGAGGCCTTCGGTGGAGCTCCCTATGTGGCCACGAAACGCTGTACTGAGTGGGGTGGACGCATGTGGACGGTGGCACTGGGGCCTTCGGTGGAGCTCCGTATGGGGCCACGAAACGCTGCGTTGAGGGGGGGCGCATGTGGACGGTGGCACACGAAACGCTGTACTGAGTGGGGGGGGCGCATGTGGACGGTGGCACTGGGGCCTTCGTGGAGCTCCGGATGGGCCACGAAACGCTGTGGATGGGGGGCCTTCGGTGGAGCTCCCTATGGGGCCACGAACGCTGTACTGGGTGGGGGGACCGCATGTGGACGGTGGCACTGGGGCCTTCGGTGGAGCTCCCTATGGGGCCACGAAACGCTGTACTGAGTGGGGGGGACGCATGTGGACGGTGGACTGGGGCCTTCGGTGGAGCTCCCTATGGGGCCGAAACGCTGTAAACGCTGTGGACGGTGGCACTGAGCTCCGTATGGGGCCATGATGAGTGGGGGGGGATGTGGACGGTGGCACTGGGGCCTTCGGTGGAGCTCCCTATGGGGCCACGAAACGCTGTACTGAGTGGGGGGGACGCATGTGGACGGTGGCACTGGGGCCTTCGGTGGAGCACTGTGAGGGGTGTGCCGAAATTTGTGTGGGGACGCATGTGGACGGTAGCACTGGGGCCTTCGGTGGAGCTCCCTATGGGGCACGAAACGTTGTACTGGGTGGGTGAAACACATGGAGGAGAGGAGGAGGAGGGAGGAGGAGAGAGGAGAGGAGGGAGGAGGAGGGAGGGGAGAGGAGGAGGAGGAGGAGGAGGAGGAGAGGAGGAGAGGAGGAGGAACGCGGGGACCGTCTCTTCAAAACAAGGACCCAACAACACAGGTTGGTTGGAAAAAACAAACAAAAAACACTACGTCAGGGATCTGGCACCATTTGACCCGTTCCGGGTAGCGACCGTTACAGAAAGATTGGTTTATATACATATATACGTATGTAATTACGAACATATTTTACCTAACAGCGAAGACTGATAGGTTTCTAGTTGACTCAAAAGAGCTCACAGATCACTCCACAGGGGGGTCCGGGCAGGTGTTGGGAGTTGCCGGGCGGCAGGTGCCGGGCTTGTTTTTCGCCAACAGTCACACACTTCGTGCTCTTCGATTTCCCAGAACTCCATTCCCAGGCCACATTCTGGAGGGCCGAATGCAACAGTCACACACTTCGTGCTCTTCGAGTTCCCAGAACTCCACTCCCGGGCCACATTCTGGAGGGCCGGATGCAACAGTCACACAATTCGTGCTCTTCGAGTTCCCAGAACTCCACTCCCGGGCCACATTCTGGAGGGCCGGATGCAACAGTCACACACTTCGTGCTCTTGGAGTTCCCAGAATTTCATTCCCGGGCCACATTTTGGATGCCCGGAGCCAACTGTAGGCGACACTCCTGGTCTTCGAGTTCCCAGAACTCCATTCCCGGGCCACATTTTGAATAGCCGGACGCAACAGTCATACAATTCTTCGTACTTGACACCCCAGAACCTTATTCCCGGGCCACATTCTGATTAACGGGATGCAACAGAAATGCATTTCGAGCTCTTTGGCATCCCAGAACCCCATTTCCAGGCCACATTCGGAATAACAGGATGCAAGAGTCAAACACTTCGTGTCCGAGACCTCCCAGAACGCCATTCCCAGGCTACATTTGGAAAAATTGCACACAAGAGGTATACACGCCGGGTTATCTGGCTGTCTGGAACGGCAATCCCGGGATACATTCAGAGTAATCCCACGCGACAGTCACACACTTTGTGCTTTGTGACCTCTCAGAGCTTCATATCTGGGCGACACTCCTGGGCAACACTCGTTCTCACACTATCATGCAACACTCATACACAGTGTCCTTGTCGTCTTGTCACATCTCAACTTTCAATTCCCTGACACAACCGTCACACACACACTGATTTCTCTGAGTTTTCACTAGGTTAGTCTCGGGTCACATCTAATATTCCTTCCGCGACAGCCGTGCTTGGTTCAGGAGTTGCTAGTGACACTGCAGTCCATTTCACTCAACGTGCTCGTCACTAGAGTTTCGATTGCAATGGCGTTCCCCTGGCCGTACCGCTATACGGAACGTTCATCCGCAGCCTCTGCTCCGCGAGGTTCGTCCGAAGTATCGCCGCCTCGCGGTGCTTCTCAGCCTGCGGAGGAAGGTCGACAGACGCCTGGTCCTGGCGCTCTGCAGCCTGCGTCTTTCACGGTCGCCTCCTTCAATTTCGGGTTCGAGCAGGGCATGATGACTGGTAAGCAGGCGGCCACTCACTGCGCTAACTTCGGAAGGGTGTGCGCCACGATAGTGGAGACCGCTGATGCTGATATTGTCTGTGCATGCGAGGTCGGTGCGTTCCGTGAAGGCTTTCGCCGAGTAGCGATCAACCGATCTCGTTTGGACATGTATCTATTCCAGTTCCGTGCGTTGATAACAGTGTCTCGTTTATACATGTAGTCATTCAAGCGACATGCGTCCATGGCAGTACCTTGTTTGACAACACATCGAATCAAGCTCAGCGCGACGATGACAACAGCTTTTGCATCACTATTACTGTTACTGTTGATATCACAGTGCCTCTCACTGCTGCTGCATGTTTCAGTTATACTTAGAAACATCGCTGTTAGGTTGCTTTGCCGGGATAATTTTATATACACACAAAACACGGAAGGGGCAGGGATCCTCTAGGCCTTGCTGCCGCTCGAGCGCCAGCCACAGTCACACGCTGGGACGCTTATGGTATGCATCTTGGAGGGGTTGTCTGGGTTGTCCAGGGAGGTGTCCGGGGATTTTCGTTGGATCCGATTTGTTCCATTGAACATAGTAGATGGGGTCGGGGGATCGCGCCGCCTCGCCGATCGGCGGCGCGGCTCGGTGCGGAGCCCGGTTTTCTCCAAGCTGACGGCGCGATCCTCCGACCCAATCTACTCGGACCCCATCTAAGAGTGCCCTCGCGGCACGGGACACTGTACCTGGCGGTCTGGGATGGCCGGGGCGACCCCGCTGGACCGCGCCTCCGGGTATGGGGCGGAGTTTGGGCCTCAGGAGAGAGAGCCGGGGCGAAGGCTGGACCATGTCCTCGCGGCATGTGGCCTCGGGCCTGGCGGCCCGGGTGGGCAGGCGAAGCTCTGCTGGGCCGTGCTTCCGGGCACGGGGCGGAGCTGGGGCATGGTAAGTTAACTGGGCCAGGGCAAGGGCTGGACCACATCCTCGAGGAGGGCCGTGAGCGTCGCAAGTCTGGGGTTGCCTAGGAGACTCCGTTGGAACGTGCCTCTGGGCATGGGGCAGTGCTTCGGCTGCCAGGCTGGGCCAGGGCAAAGGCTGGACCATGCCCTCGCGGCATGGGGCCTTAGCCTGGGCGGCCCTGGTAGGCAGGAGAAGCTCCGCTGGACCGTGCCCCTGGGCAGGGGGCGGAGCTTTGGCAGGCCCCTCCCTGATCAGGGCAGTGTCTGTGTCCAGGTAACAAGAATAGTTCAGGCGCAGTGGCCACACCGAAATCCTTTCTCGTTGCGGTCGTTGTCACGTCCGCGAACTGCTCCGGTTTGAGCATTTCCAGGGCCAGGGGGGCCCAGGAAAATTCGCCCACACTCCCACCCGCGACCTGTCCAGGGGTAGGCGTGGCCTCCTGGAGTGCCAGTGGTGCGGCGAGCGAGCGGCGCCCCCCGGTAAAGGGGGGGGCAGCATGAGCACAGCTCGCGCTTCGCGTAGGCCTCAAGTCGGGCATGTCCTTCTACGGGGGGCATGTTCGAGGAGAGTTCAAAAAATTAGCCTGGCGAAGGACCCAGTTATGAATATCATCTGCGCCCGCGCTCCCTACGGGGCCACGAACCGTGTGAGGGGCGTGCCGACATGCGTGGCGGGGCACACAACGCGAGCGAAGACGAGAGGTCTGTGTGCGAAAGATTGAGAGCGAGTGAGTCTGATTGTGGATGAATCTGCGCGCGCGCGTGAGTCTACGTGCATAAATGTCTACGCCCATGTAGGCGCGCCTCTCACGAGGATCGCGCCCGCTTCCTTCCCGTTATTATTCTCCCTCTTTGCCCGTGCACGCCCACGTCCAAGGCTGCGGGCGCGGCGCCGCACGGAGTCCCCGCGACGCGCGCTGGTCGCCCCGAAGGGGTCCCGGTGACGCGCGCGGGTCGTCCGCTGCGCGGAGCAGAGAGAGCAAGCAGGCTGGCTCCCGCCCTGGATGCGCGGCCCGGAAGCGGCCTCAATGCGTCGAATACGAAAAACTTCCGGAAATCGAAACTCGCCGCCATGCGAACTCCGCCACTGGGCCGCCATGCGAGTTCCGCCACGGAGACCTTAGGTGGAGCTCCCTGTGGGGACACGGAACGCTGTACTGGGTGGTGGATGACGCATGCGGGCGGTCCCGCTGGGGCCTTCGGCGGAGCCCCCTTATGGGGCCACGAAACGCTGCACAGGGTAGTGGATGACGCATGCGGGCGGTCCCACTGGGTCCTTCGGCGGAGCCCCCATATAGGGCCACGAAACGTTATACTGGGTGGTGGGTGGCGCGCGCGGGCGCTCCCACTGGAGCCTTCGGTGGAGCTCCCTGTGGGGCCACGAAACGTTGTGCTGTGCGGTGGATGACGTGTTCGGGCGGTCCCACTGGGGCCTTCGGTGGAGCTCCCTATGGGGCCACGAGACGCTGTGCTGGGTGGTGGATGACGCATGCGGGCGGTCCCACTGGGCCTTTCGGTGGAGCTCCCTATGGGGTCACGAAACGCTGTCCTGGGTGGTGGATGACGCGCGCGGGCGGTCCCATTGTGACCTTCGGTGGAGTTCCCTATGGGGTCGCGAAACGCTGTAGTGGGTGGTGGATGAAGCATGCGGGCGGTCTCACTGGAGCCTCCGGGGGAGCCCCCTTGAGGGAGCCACGAAACGCTGTACTGGATGGTAGATGACTCAGGTGGGCGGTACCAGTGGGGCCTTCGGTGGAGCCCTCTATGGCGCCACGAAACGTTGTAGTGGGTGGTGGATGACGTACGCGGGCGGTCCCACTGGAGCATTCGGTGGAGCTCCCTATGGGGCCACGAAACGCTGTGCTGGGTGGTGGATGACGCACGCGGGCGGTCCCACTGGGGTTTCCTGGAGGACGTCTTGGAGGGGTCTTGGGCCGTCTTGGAGGCCTCTGGCGAGCCTTTTAGGCAGTCCGAGGCCATCTTCAGGCCATCTGGGCCGTCTTGGGTGCATCTTGGGGCCATCTACGCCGTCTTGGTGGCCTTCTTGGCCGTCTTGGAGGCATCTTGGAGGCCACATTGGGCGTCTTGGCAGCCTCTTGGGCCGTCCTGGCGTCTTGTAAGGGCCCTCTTTGGGGCCTCTTGGGCTGTCGTGGGGCCATCTTAGAGGGCTCTTGGGCGCTCTTGGGACGATGTTGGGGGTCTCTTGGACTTGTGGCGTCGGAGAACTGAAAAGAAGAAAATGTCAAAATTACACCTCGAAGCCATAGGAAAATCAATGATGCTGGCCCTGCCGGGCCTTCCTGGAGGACGTCTTGGAGGGCTCTTGGGCCGTCTTGGAGGCCTCGTGCGGCCTATAGGGCCGTCTTAGGCCGCTTTGAGGCCATATTGGGCCGTCTTTTCGGGCCATCTTACCCGTCTTGACGGGCATCTTGGGCGTCTTGGAGGCATTTTGGAGGCCATCTTGGCCGTTTTGGAGGCAATCTTGGGCGGCTTGGGGTCCTATTGGGCCGTCTTGGGGCCCTCTTGGGGCCGTCTTGGGGGCCTCTTGGGCTGTCATAGGGCCATATTGGAGGCCTCGTGGACGCTTTTGGGTCGATGTTGGGGGTCATTTAGGCCGTTTTGGGCCGTCGGAGAGCTGAAAAGGAGCAAACGCCAAAATCCTTCAAAAGCCAAAGTGAAATCAATAATTGTAACACTGTCGGGCCTGAGGGCTCTTGGGCCGTCTTGGAGGCCTCTTGCGGGCCTTTGGGGCAGTCTTAGGCCATCTTGAGGCCATCTTGGCCCGTCTTGGGTGCATCGTGGGGCCATCTTGGCAGTCTTGGAGGCATCTTGGAGGCCATCTTGGCAGTCTTGCAGGCCATCTGGGGTTTCTTTGGGGCCTCTTGGGGCCCGCTTGTGGCCTTCTTGGGGGCCTCTTGGGCTGTCCTGGGGCCGTCTTGGAGGCTTCTTGGGCACTCTTGGGGCGATCTTGATGGCCTCTTGGGCAGTCTTGGGCCGTCGGAACCCGAAAAGGAGCAAAAGCCAAAATCCTTCAAAAACCGAAGGAAAATCACTGATTCTGACCTCTTCGGGCCGTCCTTGAGGACCTTGGAGGACCTCTTCGAGGTCTCTTGGGCCGTCTTGGAGGCCTCTTGGAGGCCTCTGGGGCCGTCTTGGGCCGTCTTAGGTGTTTCTTATGCGAACTCGAAGGCATCCTGGACTCTCTTGGGCCGTCTTCGAGGCCATCTTGGGCGAACTCTTGGGCCATCTTGGAGCCGTCTGAAGGCGAGACACCCTTTGCAGCCACCTTTCATGCACTTTTCCGGGTGGCTGGCGGGACGGGCCAAAGCCCCAGGGGGAGCTCTTTTGGAAAAAGAACCAAAACCAAAAGCGAAAGGGTCCAGCACGCCGGGCACCCCTGTGGCAAGCCAACAGGGGGCGGCGGATCCTAGTGGCGGCCTATCCCGCCACCGTGCCTGAGTTGTGGGTGCTTGGTTCATCATAAACACGCCCTGGACGTTTTCTTGGCGTTTTCTAGTTTGGATTCCTGGCAGGCTGAAAACGCGATTCAAAAATGCAGCCTTGTTTTAGCGTCTTTAGGGTCGTTTTAAGAGCGTGGTACAGCGTTTTGTTGCGCTTTTTGTTGCATTGTCGTCGGAGGCTCCTCGTTATCTTCTTTGCCAGCTTGGTTCCCGCGCTCCCCGCCCTGCCACCGTTCCCCCTCTTCTTCCCCCCTTTCCATCTCCCAGGTCGGCTAAAATGCCTTGGTCGATGAGATGCGCACACGAGGGGGAGGGATGGGGGGGGGGAGTAGGAAAGGGGGGGTTACGAAATCTGCTGCATGCAGCTGGTTTCGGGCCCACCGAGGGGCCCATTCCTCGATACATGGCCGCCTCCCGGCGCCGGGAGGCGCTGGGAAAATCAGCTCCGCGAGCTTATTCTCAAACCCTCATTTTGCTATCCCCCCCTTTCGCCCGGCCCGAAAAAACTGGTTCCCGCGCGGAGACCTCAAAGCGCAGAAGAAACGCTCTGACACCGGTCTAACACCGGAAGGGGGGTGGCAGCAGGGGAGGGCGGGCTTCCGCGACGAGTCACAAGCGACGGCCACAGAGAAGCAAGCTTGTATAAAGAAGACGGTAGGGATACGCAATGGGAAGGAAACGCGCAATCCACGGATCTGCAAACACACAAAAAACAGCATGAAAATGCTAAGACAACGCATCATTTTGTTTTAGCGTTTTCAGTTTTTTGCTGAGGCCTGAAAACGCTAAAACAATGATTTCCAAGACGCCGAGCTGAAAACGCTAGAAGAACGCCCTGGGCATATTTGAGATGAACCAAGGCTCGGAGGCCTCTTGTACATGTGTTGGGGTGTCGTGGGGAGCATTTCGGGGGCCTCTTGGAGGCGGTTTGGGTGCCTCTTGGGCGCCTCTTGGGGCCTCGTGGGGTATCTTTTGGGCTTCTTGGAGGCCTCTTGGGCGCGTCTTGGGCGCCCCTTGGGGCCTCTTGTAGGAGATCGTGGCCTTGGGGGCGCGAACACGGCGCGATTGGCGAAGGATCGTGGCTTCGGGGGCGCGGACATGGCGTAATTTACGCGGCATCGTGGTTTCGGGGGCGCGAATATGGTTGAATTTACCGGAGATGGTGGCTTCGGGGGCGTGAATGTGGCGGGGTTTACAAGGGATCGTAGCCTCGGGGGCGCAACTGTGGCGTAATGTACAGGGGATCGTGGCCCCAGAGGCGAGAATGTGGTGTAATTTACAAGGGATCGTGGCCTCAGGAGCGCGAGTATGGAGTATGTATTTCATGAGGGATCGTGGCTTCGGGGACGCGAATACAGCGTAAGCTAATACAGCGTAATTCGCAATGGATGTTGGCCTCGGGGGCGCGAACATAGCGTAATTTACGAGGGTCATTGCGTCGGGAGCGCGAATCTCATGTATTTCTACGTGTCCCACGGCCCCCCAGAAGTTCAGAGCACGCGATCCGGGGACGCTAACCACGGTAGTTTTCGTCTCCCCCCTCGCGCGGACAGCAACAATCTACAGTAGGAAACAGAGAGCAACACTGTAACATTGGAAACCGGAAACTGGAACTGGCGCAGGGAGCAGCAAACCTAAGCCTCGCAGCCTGATAGCCCCGCAAGGGGGCCGGCGGATGACAAGAAGCGTCTTCGAAAGGCCTTGGTTCGAGCGATTATGGCGTCGTTTCTCGTGTCTGCGGGGTCGCAAGCCCCCGCACAGCATGATCATGTCATGTTTCGTTTCTCTTATGACAGCCATCGCTAGCCGAAATTCACTACGCTGGAGGGCCGAGCGTTCGGTGGCGGCACGACCACCGTGGAGCTCCGTGTCGCAGGATGACTATTATGACGGGAGCGAGCCAGTGCACAGCATATGGAGCTATCACCGCGCCCACCGTGCTATGCTCGCCAGAGGGCGGGTGTGGCCTGAGGTCGA
This sequence comes from Prorocentrum cordatum, assembly GCA_963575745.1. Lineage (NCBI taxonomy): Eukaryota > Dinophyceae > Prorocentrales > Prorocentraceae > Prorocentrum > Prorocentrum cordatum. The sequence goes on from CAUYUJ010014414.1 coordinate 243,868, forward strand.
CCTTCATGTAGGCCAGGACGTTGCGGCACACTCCAGCTATTGGTTACCTCAGACGGCGACACAACTTACTCGCCTGAAGCTCGGATATGGGATCGTCCTGGATACATCACCACGCCTTCCCAACGGCTAGAGTCCACGCGGATTGCTTCGCGGTGGGCTGGGACAACTGGTGGGCAGCCAAGCAGTCTGCCAAGGAGCGTGCAGCGGCGGTCCTTGCAGGCAAAGGTGCCAGCAAAGGAGTGGACCCACCGCGTGGGCAGCCCAGTGCCCGACCCTCGGGCCAGACGGGCGCGCTTCTTGGACCGCCCGACCTACCACTACATCGAAGAAGAACTCGACACTACTTGGTGCTCAGTGTCCTGGGTCTCGACACTACTTGGTGCACAGTGTCCTGGGTCTCGACGCTACCTACTGCGCGATCAACGACCACCACCTGAAGACGAGGCTCAGACGGTTCGGGAGAATGAGACGTACAAGTGCACCGATAGTCCGCCAGCTACTGCAAGGGGCAGGTCCAGCAGGTGGGGCATCGGCAGGGCCACCTCGACAACTACGACACCATCCTCTGCGCCCAAGAGACGGCCGCCCCGTGAGAGTGCACCCGCACCAGCCCATGAACGGGAGGTGCGTCGCTGGGCACGGAGCTGGATCCGCAGCGCGAAGAGCGGAGCCCAACCAGATGACGAGGCTGAGTGGAAAGACCGGCGCGAGGCCTACCTCGCAGTGGAGTTCCAGCATCTGCGTTTTCAATGGGTGCTAGCAGCGCGGGGTCAAACTGCTGAACAACTTGCGCGTGAGATTTGTGACCGCGCGCGGCGCAAGGGCGCCAACCGCAGGGCCGGTTCCCCACGATGGCACGACGCGCTCTCGCCTGCAGCGCGGAGCGCTGCATGCGGCATGCACCAGTATGATCCGGATCAACGACGTAGCTGGATCGCCAATCCGAATTGGGCAGGACCAGCACCACCCACAGAGAAGTCTCGACGTCCACGCCGGCAGCCGCGTCCGCGCTGGTACTCTGGGACGACGGCGTCTACAGCATATGCGGCCGCCTGCATCACCGTCCATGGCCTTGGAGGTGCACTCCCCGGGGAGACGGGAAGCCTCGCGCCTCGCGGATGCGAGGCGCCGACGCCTTGTACCGCCCTGAAGGAGGACAAGACCGAGAAAGACCAACAGCAGGTCCAGATGGCCTCGAAGGCGGCGGCCACTGCCAGCGAGATGGCCCCCCTAATGCACCCGCACCAAGCGGGGCGCTGCTTCGAAGTAGAGTGCCAAGACAGCGCGAAGGAGGGCAAGGTTCGCTGAATCGGAGCGACTGACCGCCACCGCGCGCTGATCGCACCCACCCCACAACCCTGCGGGGCGTTGAAGTGGCAGGAGCTTGCGGGGCTCATGATCGACGACGACCATGCTCCTCGCACCACGCCGCGAGCTCAAGGAAGTGAAGCAGTAGACTGGGGCGTTGGGTTTACTTCAGGTGACCCCGCCAGGTTGCACGCGCCAGTGCTCACTTATTCTGTAAAGCCTGCTGCAGGCGCCTGGTTTAGTTCCGTGCGTTTCCAACGCTTGTGCCTCTTCGTCCGCCCCCCTTCCTTCTCGGCCCGCTGCGTTAGTGACGTTGACTTTGGCTCGGTCCGCAGCCCTGCCCTTGCATAGCCTGGGGCGTCACTGACTCCGCATGAGCTTCGTATGTTACGTCCGTGGACGCGCGCACGCGCGGGCCGACCTTGCGGTTGGCTCAGCGAATGCTCGCGGCACCTCAGCGCTGGGGTTGCGTCTTCACGAAAGCGTCTTCGAGGTGCGAGAAGCGAGCTGGGCGGCATGGCTGAATCTGCATCATATCTAATAATCTCCAACGAATAGAGGGCGGCGGGTTGCACGGCATCGGTCGTTAGCGGATCCCCCAAAACATCAATCTCGCTTGAGACATCCTCACACAACTGACACCTCCGCGACATCGCGTTTAACAGAAACAAGCGTTTCGCAAGAGACATCCTCGAAAAAGGCGATCGTTGCGAAATTGATTGGCGTTTCGCCCGAGACATCCTCGCAAACATGAAATGTCGACGGAGGTGCGCCACTGCCTCTCACGTTGAAAACTACGTTTTTTGGGCGAAGGACATCCTCAGAAGATGCCCGGCAGCACGGCGGACCAGAACACTAAAAACAACACTGCCGAATATTTGCATGTCGCGGGGGACAGCCTCAGCAAAATGAGACGGTTTCAACATCGCATTGACATCGTTCTTGGAGTATTGCAAGAGAAAGAAGTAAGATCCGAAAAATGCTCCCAAGATGGCTCCAAAGCGCCCTGGGGACTGCCGAAATGACGGTTTCGCTAGGGACATCCTCAAGAAAATGAAAACACACAGAAACATTTTCTAAAAATGACGACGTCGTTAGGGACAGTTTCCAAAAAGAGATGCGCGTGACATCGGTCTGGTATGTTTCTTTCTTGCACAGCCCCAAACGAGGCCCAACCTGACCCCAAGAGCGCCCTCGACACTCCTCAAAATTAGCATTTCGGCATAGACATCCTCACCAAGTTCGCAACATCGTATTTTTACAAAAACAGACGCTTCGCTTGAGATATCCACCAGGAACGAAAGCCGCGAGCTTACCAAACGTATGGAAGTGTGGTTATCGCCTGGGACATCTTCGAAACATAAAATATTGGACAGGTTGGTTTAAGGCCGTGCGCGTCAAAACTTAGTTTTTCGCGTGAGAAATCTTCAGAAGATGGGCGGGATCACGACAAACCAACACAATGAAGCACGGCAGAACGTGCGAGAGCACGGCAGAACACACAGGAGCACGGCAGAACACACAGGAACACGGCAGAACCCAAAGAACACACGGGAGCACGGCAGAACAAACAGGAGCACAGCAGAACGCACAGGAGCACGGCAGAACACACAGGAGCACAGCAGAACGCACAGGAGCACGGCAGAACACACAGGAGCACGAGGAGCACGGCAGAACACACAGGACACATGAGCTCGGCTGAACACACAGGAACACGGCAGAGCACACAGGAGCACGGCAGAACACACAGAACACTCTCCGCAGCCATTTTGGCTCAAGGCCATGGAGAACCCGACGACCGCGAGTCGTCCGCGGCGCTCTGAGCGCGAGGGTCTCCGCGCTTTGGGCCAGTGCACTTCGGTTTTGCACCCCTTGCTTCCGCAGTGTGGGGGCGTGGCCCTGCGGACGGCGCAGCGGGCGCCATGGCGAGGTCCCCGCGAGGCGGCGGCAGTAGCAGGCGCAGCAGGGCCTACTGGATGCGCAGCTGCGGAGGGTGGAACTGGGAGTGGCGCACCACGTGCCTTTGCTGCGGGCATGCGGTACCGCCCTGGGCGCTGGGAATGTCCCCCGCCAAGGCGAGGCCCAAGGCAGACAAGGACGGATGGGTGGATCAGCCGCGAGGACGCCGTGCCCAGAGGCAGGCCCGCAGCGCAGCCTCGCGAGCAGCCTCCGCCAAGTCGCAGACCTCGGCGTCGGCGGCTAGTGGGGCGCCCAGCGGTGGAGGGGCCACTGCGATCGAGAGGCTGCAGGCGGCAGTCGAGCAGCTCGAGGCGCTGCAGGCCGAGCCGCCTGACGGCGTGGACGGCTGCTTCACCGACGTCGTGGCCAGCCAGCTGGAGGCGAAGCGCGCCGAGCTGGTCAAAACCCAGAAAGCGGCAGTAGAGCAGAAGGTCTCCGCCCTGCCGCGGTCGGCGCAGCTCCACAGGGAGGCGAACGCCACCAGCAAGGCGGGGAAGCGGCCCCGCGCAGCCCGCCAGGAGCTCGAGCAGAAGCAGGCGGCGCGCGACCTCGTCGAGGCCCAGCTCCAGAAGGCCCAGGAGGAGCTCGCGGAGCTCGACGCGGAGGTGGAGGAGGCCAGCAGTGCGCTCCAGGTGCTCGAGGAGGCGGCCCGCGAGGAGGCCGAGGCGCTGCGTCGCCAGCGCGCAGCCGAGTGGGCAGGGGCCAGCCAGGTGCCAGGGCTCCTCATGCAGCTGGATAAGTTGCCCGAGGCTTGGGGCTCCAGCAACTTTGAGGTGGCCTGGGCGGCCATTCGCGCCCAGATGGAGGCGGTGCGTGGACAGCTGGCGGGGCCCCCCGCTGGCCCCAAGCGAGCGCCCTGGGCCGAGTCCTGCCCCATGGACGGGATCAGTAGCGACGATGGCGATCTCGCAGGCAGCAGCGGCCCCTGGCAGCCACAGCCAGCCGCGGAACGAGGCCAAGCCGAGCGGCGTGGCAACGCGCGTGGCGAGTGGCCGACGGTGGCCCAGGCGTGCAAGCGGGAGCTGGCTGCAGAGGCAGCAGACCTGGCCCCTCTGGTTGCTCGCCCTGCTGGCCGTGCAGCTGGGAGCCGCGTCGGAGGTACGCAGCCAGGGCCAACGAGTGCCTAGCGAGGCCAGTGCGGCGGGCCAGCGCCAGCATGAGCGCGGCCACGCCGAGGCGTCCCGCCGTGGAGGAAAGCGGCCCCGCAGCCTCGGGAGCGCGCTGGCCCCACCGGCGCCAGGCCAGGCCACGGCGACGGCCTTGGGCGGCCGCTGCGGGGTGGGGGCCATTCGGCTCCGCGACTGCCCCTGGAGTCGGTGCCTGGAGGTGATCGAGGTCCCCGTCAGGTGGCACGGAGCCAATCATCATTTGGCGATGCTCCAGGGAGCCCGCCTAGCCCCGCTCGGCCTTGAGGGAGCCAGAGAAGCGCTGTACCTGCAGGGCAACTTCAACATGGAGCCAGGAACGCCGCATGAGTGGCAGATGCTGGCGGGCCTGCTGCAGTCAGGCGAGCTGCCGCTCCGGATGGAGGCTCTGGGGCAGGAGAAGGCAGCAGCCAGGCACGCCATTGCCGCCTTGCGGAGGCGCCGTGCCTTGCCCGTTGACGCGGGACTGCAGACCCTCGTACGAATTGGCGGGCACTTCAAGTCGGAGCAGTACCTGGCCGCGGTCTTCGGTGACGCGCTCGGCCGCACGTTCCGCAGGCCTTGGGAGCTGGACATCGGTGCTGGGTTTGACGCAGGGGCAGGAGCTCGGCGCACACCCGACCGCCTCGAGATGCGGAAGCCCAACCGCGGCCCCCTCATGCAGCGGCCGCCGCGCAGGGGCGCCATCGTTGCGCTGCCCAGGCCAGATAGCGAGCTAAGCCTGAGGGAGCACAGTGGGCTCGGCGCCTACATCTCCAACACGCACTGGACGAGAAGTATCTGGTGGACTTGCACGCCAGCCGACGACAGGCTCAACGGCAAGCTGTACCTCGGTGGAGCGGCGTTCGAGCCGCAGCTCGGCGCCCTGCGCCGCCCTGGCGGAGCCATTGCCCAGTGCGACGTACGCAGCTACTTCGTCGCAGGTGTGTACGGCTCTGTTTGGCGGGACCTGACGGCCAAGGGCGGCGAGGACTTCGCTGCAGAGGTGTTCGCCAACCCTGCGGTGCCAGCGGGGGAGGAGGTCGACATCGCCTGCAGCACCAAGGTGGCCTACCTTCCAAGTGGGCATGCGTTGTACGCCACGGCGCCTAGCGGGGCCAACGGCCACCCTTGGAGTAGGACCCTGGCGGTGCTCGAGTAAGGAGTTCTCGCGGTGAAGAAGGTGCCAGCCCACTGCTCGCGGCAGGCCGCACTCAGAGGGTTCCTGTCGGAGGCCCAGAGGCGCAGTGACGAGCCCGCTGACCGCCTCGCCAAGATGGGGGACATGCGGCATGCAGTGGTCAGGCAGACTGCTGGCGAGCACGCGCTGGCGGAGTTCGTGCGAGGGCATGGGCGCGGGGCCCGCCAGGGCGCCACCGTCTGGATAGGCATCGGGGCCAAGGTTTGCGAAGGGCTCCTTCCTGCTGGCGAGCGACGCCAGGTGCATCCTGCAGCAGTCGAGGAGCCTCCGACTGCTGGAGTGGCCCTCGGCGTTGGCGCGCACGCCAAGCGGCCACGCCTGGAGAGCAGCCGTTCGACGGGGAGCAGCACGACCGCCCTCTCGGCCACTGCCGTCGCCTTCAGCATCCTGGGGCGCGCGCTTTGCTACGCCTGCGTGGGCGAGGGCGAGGGCGCCCAAGAGATCGTGGCCTGCTCCAAGCGCGGGGCGCACACGGTGCTGGGAGGCCGCTCAGGGGCCAAGCCTCGCCTCAAAGAACGGCGCCCAGGCGACAAGACCGACAAGTCAGGCAGGAACCAACGCAGCCCGTGGGAGCGAGGACTCCATCCTGGAGGCAGGCCGCGAGCGGACAAGCAGAGAGTGAAGGGGGAGGGCATCCCCGCTTTGCGCTCGCAAGGGCCAGTGCCAGGACATGCCCAGGAGCGCTACCTGGAGCGGCTCGGCATTGAAGCGGAGTCAGCAGGTGGTGCCGCGGCCGAGGCCGGCAGCACAGACAGCGGCCCAGCTGCTCCAGCGGCGGTGCAGGCGGCGGGGGCCGCTGCTGCCAGCCAGCCCCAGCAGCGGCCTGCCTCGGCGAGAGCTGGGCTCCTCGGCGCGCAGGGGACCACCGAGGCTGAGCCCGCCGCCGCGGTCAGCACGGCGATCGATGGCCAAGAGGGCCGCAGGGTGCGCCGCCGTCAGGCGCGCCGCGGCCCGCCGTCCGAGAGTGAGTGAAGGATAAGCATCGGTCTGCTCACGCTGGTTGCTCCTGTGGCGAGTAGGCACGCGTGACCTGTGGTGCTCGGGGACTCGGCTTCTTTCGGCAACTTTGGTCCCGTCTGGCCCTGTCCGTGTTTTTGTTGGGTTTCTCCCTGAGCCTTGAAGGCCCCGCCTTTAACTTTAACTTTAACTTTAACTTTAACTTTAACACACAGAACACACAGCAGAACACACAGGAGCACGGCAGTACACACAGGAGCACGGCAGAACACAAGAACAAGAGGAGCACGGCAGAGCACGGCAGAACAAGCAGGAGCACGGCAGAACACGCAGGAGCATGGCAGAACACACAGGAGCACGGCAGAACACACAAAACACACAGGAGCACGGCGGAACAAGCAGGAGCGCGGCAGAACACACAGGAACACGGCAGCACACACAGGAGCACGGCAGAACACACAGGTGCACGGCGGAACTGACGGCAACCCACGCAGGAGCACGGCAGAACACATAGGAGCACGGCAGAACACGCAGGATCACGAGGAGCACGGCAGAACACACAGACTACATGGGAGCGCGGCGGATCACACCAAACACCTAGGAGCACGGCAGAAAAAGCAGCAGCACGGCAGAACACACAGGAGCACGGCAGAACGCACAGAAGGACGGCAGAACAGATAAGAGCACGGCAGAGCAGGACCATGGCAGAATATACAGTAGCACGGCAGAACACACAGGACCACTGCAGAACACGCAGGAGCACGGCAGAACACACAGACACATACACATATGTACACGCACGCACGCACGCACGCACGCACGCACGCACACACACACACACACACACACACACACACACACACACAGACACACACACACACAGAGAGGCAACATATTTTCACGCAGACCTTAGGAGCACGGCAGAGCAGCACGGCATAACACAGCAGCGCCGCAGACCACCACGCATGGACACACATGCACATATTCCACGCACGCACGCGCACGCGCAAACGCACACACGCCACGACATATCTGCGCGGCAGACCAACACAAGAGCAGACTTCACATACCTAGTGGACAAAAGCGACGCTTCCCGTTCTTGTCCGGTCAAGTTTTTCCTGCCAAAGCCCGTTTGTAGGAGGACATGCCCGACCTAAGCGTAAGCCCTCCTTGATCGGGCCAGTGCCTGCGTTCAGGTAAAAGGAGCAGTTCACGTGCAGTGGCCGTCGCCCCTGCGCCGACCCATTTTTTTCTGTGCGCGCCCCCATTTCGAAGAGGGCGAGAGCGAGAGCCCGTCACGCGCAAGAGCGACCCTTCACCAGAGCGACCTCCGGCCCTTCTCGTGCGCGCCGCCCGCCTGCACGGGGCAGACGCAAAAGGCGGCGACACGCACGCACCTGAGAGCGACCCTTCGCCTGGGCGACCTTTGTGGCGCGCAGCTGGCCGAGAGGGGGGGGCGGGGGCAGGGGGGTAAGCCCAAGCTCGCGGGCCGCCGCTTGTCGCACCCGCGCGCAGCGGTGGGCAACCGCACACCAGACCGAGACATCCGATGCCTTGGTTGTGTGGGCCTTCCGACCAGCGCCGCCGACCCTGAAGGGGGACGACGACGACGACGCCGACGCCGCCGCCACCGCCGCCGCCGCCGACGCCTCCGACGCCTCCGCCGCCGCAGCCGCCGCCGCCGTCTCCGACGACAACGACGGCGACGACGACGACACGTATTGCCGCTGCCACCTTCGTCAGCGACGACGACGGCGACGACCACGCCGTCGCTGCCGCCGCCCGCGGCCCTCCGAGGCGCGGCCGCCCGCCACCGCGCCGCTGCTGCGCCCAGCGCGGGTGCCGCAGAATCCCGCGGCCGAGAGCGGAGGCCAGCCGAGGCCCGCCGGCGCCCACCAGGCCAGCGCCGCCCGCCGCCGCCGGCCGCCCCCTGACGCTTGCCCTCGGCGGCGGCACTCGCCATGGGTCACCGAGCGCGTTCCACTACTCGCAAAGTACCTACTCGCAAAGGCTCGAAAAGCACATGCCTGCCTTGATGTGATTTGTCGCAGATCGCGAGCAGGTGCTTTGCGAGCAGTGGAACGCGCTCGTCGAAGGGGGGAAACACATCCCGAGCCTAGCTGCCCTGGTACGCCCGCTTTGAAACGCAGCATGCACCGCGCTCAAAGCGTCCGTGCTACCACGTTGCGTGTTGGCTCGGCGTGTTGGCCCGCGCCTTGGCGAGCGTAGCGCGCCGAGTGCACGTGTTCAATCTCCGTGTTGAGCTCCGTGTCAATACGCTACGGGTTGCGTTCTGCGTATCGGGCCGGCTGAGGTCCTGAGGGGAACAGATCCTCAGGTTGTTCGTCGTTGGCGGACTCTCGGGGCCCTCCGCGGGCCTTGGGGACTGTCAGAAAGCGACGCGGGATGCAAAAGTGGCCCCGGGGGAAGGCCCCAGGGGCCAGGACCCGTTTCCCTCAGGGTCCGCTTCCCCCGTGCTGACTACACTCAGGGGCAACGACAGGGGGACGGGCATAGGGGGGATGCATCGATCCCGAATCGCCCATTGGTCGCCGATGGGGGCCCGATAGCCCCAGACTGCCCCAGACCGTGCGGATTCGCTATCGGGGGTCGATCGCCGATCTCTCGGCGAGGTGTCGCCGATTCCGGGTCGGCGTGTCCCCCCTAGGCCAGTCCCCTTTATCGTCGCCCCTCACGCACGTAAGAGTGATTTTCGCCGATGCGATGGGCTTGGGAGGACGGTTTCTATTCCCCTCCTCCTCCTCCTCCTCCTCCTCCTCCTCCTCCTCCTCCTCCTCCTCCTCCTCCTCCTCCTCCTCCTCCTCCTCCTCCTCCTCCTCTCCTCCTCCTCCTCCTCCTCCTCCCTTATTCGCATGGAAGTTTAAGAGCCGCAATTTTTGCAAGTTTGAAAATGTTGGGGTGGCCTCCTCCTCCCGATGCTGATTGGACGCGATGCGATGTCAGCGTCTTGCGCGCCGCGGGCTTGGCCTCCCCGCGGCCCCCGACAGCTGCGCACTCTCAAGGTCATCAGTTCCCTTGGGTCACGCCGGCGCGTAGCCGATTCGCAGATCTCCGGCGGCATGGTTTTGTCAATTCCGGTGGTCTTCTTCGATTTTGGCCTCGGAGGCCCGCTGCCTGGCCCCTGGGCCAACAGCTGTGCTGGGGCGATATGTCGGCCTCGGGGGCCCAGTCTGTGGCCCCGGGAGACTCAAGAACGGATCCGGGGCGAGAGGTTAGCCCCAGCCCCAGGGGAGGGGTTCGGGGCCTCCGGGGCCGCGCAGCGAAAGACACATGCCGTCGGATGTATGGGCTCGTGGGCTCCTGGAGGCTTCCTCGCTCCGGGGTGCTCTGCAGCACCCGCGCCGCGTCGAGGGCGCCCCGGGGGTGCCGACTCGTCGCGGACGGCCGCCCGAGGCCAGAGTGCCAGAGGTATCGACTGGAGACCGAGTGGAGGGGATCAGGACCCGGACGGCCGCTCGTCGTGATAGGAGCACGGCAGAAGGGGTCCCAGCAGCGGTCCCCGCCTCTGGGGGGCCAACTCCAGGGCCCCAGGGCCGTCGAACTTCCTCTCGTTGTGATAGGATCACGGCAGAAGGGGTCCCAGCAGCGGTCCCCGCCTCTGGGGGGCCAGAGCTCCTCGGCCCCAGGGCCGTCGAGAAGCGCCCAGGGAGGCAGGAGCAGAACCGGGGGAGAGGTCCAGGCCTCTCTGGGGGGACCGCGCGGCGTTGGGAGTTCCAGGGAGGCCCAGAGAAGCGCCCCCCTCGGCGGCGAGCGAGGGGGGAAGTGAGAAGGAGACTTCTCAGAAGCCCTCCCGCCTTCTGAGGATCTCCCTGTATCTCCGGGGAAGGCGTAGAAAACTTGTCACTTCTCAGAAGGCCGGGGGACTTCCGAGCCTTCTGAGGAGGCCCGCCCCTTCTCCCGTCCCCCCCCCGGGCTCGCCGCCGACCACACCCCTCCCCCCCCCCAAAAAAAAGTCCCAGGCGGGCCCACGACGGCCAAGGACGGGCTCAGGATGGAGCAGGTGGCCCCTCTGCCTCGCCTCCTCGTCCGCGCGACTCCACGGCGGCGCGCGGGTGGCGCAGCATCTGCGGCCAGCAGGAGCTTGCGCGCGTGAGGGAGGAGAGGTCGCTGGCCGCCGAATCTTGCCGTTGGCCGCCGCCTGCTGGCGCTGGTCGCCGAGGAGGAGGAGGAGGAGGAGGAGGAGGAGGAGGAGGAAGACCCCATAGCATGGCGAAGAAAAGGAGGAGGAAGAAAAGGAAGAGGAGGAGGAGGAGGAGGGTGATTGGATCCGATCTCTGAGCCAGGGTCGGCCCCTCCGATTTGTGTGCCGGAGGATCGCCAGTGTACGATCGCGAGCCTCACCCTATCAGAGACTGACTGTGTCGCCACCTGCGTCTGGGCCCCGGGTGGCGGAAGTGGCAAGTGACGCGCAGACGGGACGACGTTTGCGCCAGGTTTGGTTGGGGAGGGGGAGGAGGAGCAGGAGGAGGAGGAGGAGGAGGAGGAGGAAAAGGAGGGGGAGGAGGAGGAGGAGGAGGAGGAGGAGGAGGAGGAGGAGGAGGAGGAGGAGGAGGAGGAGGGGTCCTGGCGGTCCTCGCGCTATCGGAACAGGCCGCGGGGTCCTGGGCGCATCACGTCCAGCAGCTGCTCGTCCGGTGGCGCCTCCTGGGCCTGCCGGGGCCCGGCGCGGGCCCGGGGCGCCCGCGAGCAGTACCGCCGCCAGGCCCGAGCAGCGGCGCGCGCCCAGGCGCGCGGCCCCAGCCCAGCAGGAGGCGCTGACGAGCGTGGCGGGGGAGGGCCCCACGGCGCTCGACCACGGCGCGGGCGGCGCCACGCTCCCCGAAACCCGCGCGTGGACCCGCCTGTGCCTGCAGGGCGCCTTGGCGTGCGACGCCGCAGTGGCCGTGCCACCCTGCCGCTTCTGCGGTCAATCGCAGGAGCTCGGGGCCCACATGCTCGGATTCTGCAGCCGGGCCTGCGCGGCAGCCCTGGGACGCCGGCCACGGCCCCGGGCACACGTCCTGGCCGCGGGCCTGACGCCTCTGGAGGCACGCCTCTTGAAGACAACAGCAGCAGCGGCAGCGCCAGCGGTGGGTGGGGTTAGCTGAGCACCGCGGCGCAGTGGGCACACCAGCGTCGATGCCAGTCTGGACGATGCCCCAGCGGGGCGCCGCAGAGTCGCGGCACCTGAGCGCGGGCTGCAACAGCGGCTGCAGCAGCGGCAGCAGCAGCAGGCAATTCAGCTGGAGCGGGAGTGCTTCGACCCCCAAGGCCCAGTCGGCCCCTGAATCCCATCCCCGCTTGCTAGGGGGCTCTCCCATCCCCGCTTCCGGTTGACCCCTGGCCCCGTTTGCCCCCGGGCCCCGTCCCTGGTGTTTCTTGGGCGACGGCTGCCGCCCCTCCGCTCCAGCCCGAGCACCCGCAGGCAGCGACCCAGCCCGCCAAGGTGGGGCTGCTGGGGGTCCTATCCGAGTGGCACTCCACCAGCTCCGTGCAGGGGTGGGAGGGGCACCGGACAACCCTCCAGGGACACCCCGTTGGAATTCAGGGAAGACCCCCCTCAGTGCAAGCACTCTTTGAGGATACTCTAGACGCGTCGCGTAACCCCACCAGCCCAGCCAGAAACGATGCCCAGAGGGGGCACCCTCCGCTGCGGCGTCGGGCGCCCGCCGACCGCCCCCCGACCCCGAGGCAGGGAGGGTCCGCGGGCAGCGCTGGCATGACGTGCGGGCCGGGCCGCGGGGCCCGGCCGGGCGCTCCGAGTCGGGAGCCAAAGGGAAAGGAGGAGGAGGAGGAGGAGGAGGAGGAGGAGGAGGAGGAGGAGGAGGGGGGGGAGGGGGAGGGGGAGGGGGTTGGGGAGGAGGAGGAGGAGGAGGCGGAGGAGGAGGAGGAGGAGGAGTCGGGCGGGGCCCGAACGGCTGGGCGCCATACGTGGCAGGGGAAG
>CAUYUJ010014414.1:261360-278592 GCA_963575745.1 Prorocentrum cordatum
GGCACCGCGCAGCACGGATCGGGCCGACCCCAGAGAGAGAGAGGTGCAGCGACTGTGGGGGTGGTGCAGTGGATCTGGTGCAAGACTCCAGATTTCGTAATAAAAGGGAGGGGGGTCTGGACCCTCCAAGACAAGCCAGTTCAGACCTCCCCCGTGGGAGAACCCTCCAAGACATCGTCCCCAGACCCCCCGGGCCCTCCAAGATAGCCTGGAAGAGACCCCCCCCCGAAATGAGACCCCCCTCTCTTTATTACGAAATCTGGAGTAGATGTGTGGTTGTGGGGTTGCACTACATTTGGGACGCGCAATACATTCCGGGGCGCAAAGGTACTGCTGGATGTCTCGCGCACAATACATGACTTGCACTGCAGTGCAATACAGCTCTCTGGCGCAATACATTTGCAATACGCACGTTTTGAAACGCAACACGTCCCGTGTTCAAGACGTCCGTGTCAATACGTTGCGTGTTGGCTCCACGTATTGGACCACGATTTGGCGAATGTATCGCGTCGGACCTACGTTGTCAGCCTACGTGTTGAGTTCCGTATCGATACGGTACGTGTTGCAAGTTGCGTATCGGGGCAGCTAAGTTTGTGGGGTTGCAATACATTCGGGGCGCGCAATACATTCCGGGGCGCCAAGGTACTGCTGGATTCTCGCGTGCAATACATCACTTGCACTGCAGTGCAATACAGCTCTCTGGCGCAATACATTTGCAATACAATTGCCCGAAATCTGTTGCACCACCCCCTTTTGGGCCACCCAAAACGAAGACCTTCGGCCGGAGTGGTCGGATCGGCCAGTCTGTGCTGAGGCAGCAGGGAGAGCGTGAACAGAGAAGGGCGGGAACAGCGGGAACAGATACCGACAGCAGTTCGTGCCAGTTCTAAGTGGGATTAAGTCGGGCCTGTCCCTCTACAGGAGGAATATCCAAAAATAGTCCAGAAAATAGTCTGGGACGATTCTTTGACTAGCTTTGAGCATTCTCAGAGTATTTACCTAACAGCTTTTGCTGATAGGTTTCTAGTGGATTCAAAAGAGAGCAGCAGATGACTCCTCAGGGGGGTCGGGGCGGGACCCGGGGAGGCTGCCGCCGAAACCGAAATCGCTTGGGACATCCTCGCTAAATCGCTCTTGGTGCTCCCAGAACTCCATTCCCGGGCCACATTTTGGATGCCCGGAGCCAACTGTAGGCCACTTCGTGCTCTTCGACTTCCCAGAACTCCATTCCCGGGCCACATTTTGGATGCCCGGAGCCAGCTCTAGGCCACTTCGTGCTCTTCGACTTCCCAGAACTCTATTCCTGGGCATGATTTTGAATGCCCAGAGCCAACTGTAGGCCACTTCGTGTTCTTCTAGTTCCCAGAACTCCATTCCTGGGCATGATTTTGAATGCCCAGAGCCAACTGTAAGCCACTTCGTGTTCTTCTAGTTCCCAGAACTCCATTCCTGGGCCACATTTTGAATGCTGAGGCAGGCTGATGCTGAGGCAGGCTGAGGCTGAGGCAGGCTGAGGCCGAGGCTGAAGGCAGACTGAGGCTGAGGCTGAAGCAGACTGAGGCTGAGGCTGAGGCAGGCTGAGGCTGAGGCTGAGGCAGGCTGAGGCTGAGGCAGGCTGAGGCTGAGGCTGAGGCTGATGCAGGCTGAGGCTGAGGCAGGCTGAGGCTGAGGCCGAGGCTGAAGGCAGACTGAGGCTGAGGCTGAAGCAGGCTGAGGCTGAGGCTGAGGCTGAGGCAGGCTGAGGCTGAGGCTGAGGGCTGAGGCTGAGGCAGGCTGAGGCTGAGGCTGTGACTGCGACTGCCGTTGCCGCTGCGACTGTCATCGCGAATGCGACTACGACTGCGAGAACAGCAGAATTTTACAACTGGATTTTCATCTGAATCTTAAGGGGAATGCTTTCAGATATGCTTCTACACATCGCTGTTAGGTTGCTTTGCCGGGATAATTCTGCTTTGTCGTGCAGAACCCGCCTGTAGGGGGACATGCCCGACCTAAGGCCACTTCTAAGCAGGATCGGCTGTCGATGCCGCCGCGGACGTTGCCCGCACGGGACGAGCGTCGCCTGCCCAGCGGCGACCGCTGCTGGCTTCGCACGGCCCTGGTTGGTTGGGCCTCGTTCCCGCCCTCTTTCCGTCTCTATGGGGCCACGAAACGGGTGAGGGGTGTGCCAAAATGGGCGCGGTGGGCGCATGCGAGTGCTGGCATAAGGGCCGTCGGTGGAATTCCCCATGGGGCCACGAAACGTGTGAGGGGTCTACCGAGATTAGTTCGGCGGGCGCATGTGAGCCCTGACATTCGGGCCTTCGGTGGAGCCCTCTATAGGGCCACGAAACATGTGAGGTGTGTGCCAAAATGGGTGCGGCGGCCGCGTGCGAGCGCTGGCATATGGATCTTCGGTGGAGGGGGGCACGAAACGTGTGAGGGGTGTGCCAAAGTGGAGTGGGGCGGCATGCGAGCGCTGGCATTTGGGCCCGGGGCCTTCGGTGGAGCCCCCTCTGGGGCCACGAAACGTGTGAGAGTTGTGCCAAACTGAGGGGCGGGAGGAGGAGGAGGCGGAGGAGGAGGAGGAGGAGAAAGAGGAGAGGAGAGGAGAGGAGAGGAGAGGAGAGGAGAGGAGAGGAGAGAGCGGAGAGGAGAGAAGGAGAGGAGAGGGAGAGAGAGGAGGAGAGGAAGAGGGGAGGAGAGCAGAGAGAGGAGAGGAGAGGAGAGGAGAGGAGAGTCAGAGGAGAGAGGAGAGGAGAGGAGAGGAGAGGCGAGGCGAGGCGAGGCAAGGCGAGGCGAGGCGAGGAGAGGCGAGGCCAGGAGAGGAGAGGAGAGGAGTGGAGAGGAATGGAGAGGAGGGGGAGTCTCGGGGATGTCTCTTTTCAAAACGAGGACCGAACACCACCAGATGGTTGGGCTAAAAACCGAAGGAGCAAACAAAAAGGCATGATTTACTCCACAGATCCTCCTCCTCCTTCTTCTCTTCCTCCTCCTCCCCCTCCGCCTCCTCGTCCTCCTCCTCATCATCCTCCTGCTCCTCATCATCCTCCTGCGCCTCGTTATCCTCCTCCTTCCTCCTCCTCCTCCTCCTCCTCCTCCTCCCCTCCTCCCTCCTCCCCCTCCTCCTCCCCCCTCCTCCTCCTCATCCTCCTCCTTGTCCTCCTCCCTCCTCCGCCTCCTCTTCCTCGTCCTCCTCCTCATCATCATCAGCAGCATCATCAAGCATCAGCAGCAGCAGCAACATCATCATCATCATCATCATCATCACATCATCATCATCATCATCATCATCAGCATCAGCCTCAGCATCAGCATCAGCATCATCATCATCCCTCTCCTCACCCTCACCCTCCCCCTCCCCCTCCCCCTCCTTTTCCGCTCTTCTTCATCCCATTTCGAGCCTATCCCAGCGCGAACTACTGGCAGACTGCCCGCTACGACTCCTGCTGTCTAAGGCCAGCAAGAGCCATGGCAGGTACCCCACACCGCCGCACGAGCCCACAGCTTGGTTGACGTTGAAGTTTTTTCGAACAGCGCCCGGCAGCGGCGACCCGCCACGAGCGGAAAACTGGCCTGGAGGCCAAAACGAGGCGAAACCAGCAGAGGCGACAAGAGGCCAAGGCCACCAACCCAACGGGCCCACGCCAGAAAATGGCGGATCCGGCAATGGCGACGAGAGCCAGGCCAGCAACCGCCGCGACCGACGGTCAATTTGGGCGCCCGTCACCGGCCCCTGCAGAGAGGATCCGCCATTTGAGGCTCCCTCCAACTTCGGGAGGAAGGCCTGCCGCTTCTGCTTGAGCTCCCGGAAGACGAACGTCAGGCTCGCTGGAGCCAGTGCCACTGGTTCCGCAGGAAGTCGACGCAGTCGACGCAGCCGTAGTCTGAGCACTCGTTGATGCTCCATTGGCCGATGCCAGGGCCTCCTCTGCCAACGACAACTCCACGCCAGAGCGCTTGACGCCTGTCGCTTGTCGCGCTGCTCCTTGCCGGAAAAAACGCCAGATTTGTCGTAACGTCGATGGCCTGCTACCTCCTCCACCAGCATCAGCTCCACTCCATAGCGCCAGACACCAGCAGACTCCACACCAGCAGACCAGCAGACTCCACTCCTGCACCCACCTTGATGCTGCCCAGGTTCGGATCGTCATTGATGTACCCGTACCCCTTCTTGAACATATATTTCTTAAGCCTGCCCTGCTTGAATTCCAATGCGGGGCCCAACTCCAGAACCTCGGACCTCGCACTCAGGGTAATATCCTCCTCTTCCAAGTCGTTGTCGTCCTTCATCTGCGCCGCATCTCTGTCGTCGCCGATGTTGAAAAACTGCGTGTTCACCTTCTCCGTCTCCTCCGCCATGCCATTCGACCTCCATAGCACGAGTTTGGACATCTCCTCCGCCGGCAGATATAGCCCACTGCGCAGACTCGTGGCTCCTCTGGTGGCGACGCTGCCTCTTCTCCCTCTCGTCCTTCTTGCTGTGCTCCTTGTGCTCATCGTCTTGTTTGTATTGTTTGACCGCTTGTCCCTCTCGGCGCAGCTGCTCTGCATCTCCTGCCCACCGCTGGACGCAGCTGCTGCGCCAGGAGAGCGGCTGCGGGCCCTCCTCGCGCGCCAGCCTCGCAGGCAGCTCCCAAGGCGCCAGGGGGCGGCTCGAGGCTGGGGGAGCCTCTCGAGGCCTAGCAGTACGTCGGGCGTGTCCCTCTACAGGAGGAATACTCAATAATTGTCCATCAATAGTATGGGGACATTTTTTTCTATTCTTGACTATGTTTGAATATTTTTGGGGGGTAGTTGTTCGTCCAAAATCCGCCTCTAGGGGTACATGCCCGACCCAACGTCAGGCCGTCGAAGGGCGCAGGGAGCGCCTCCTTGACGGCCTGACCTTGGCCCGCGGCGGCTCGGGCGCTCCCGTCTGCGGGCGGGCGGCGTCCAGCGCGGCCCTGCCCGACGCGTGCACGTCGCCCCGATTGCAGCGTGCAGCATGCTCGTCGCCACCCTCTCGGCGCAACTGGGGCGCCATGGGGCCTCCTCGGCAGCCGCCGTGCCGCCCCATCGCGTCGCGGCTCCAACGGGCTGCGCCGCTCCCAGGTGCGCCCGCGGATGGCTCCTGAAGCCAGGAAGGGCTAGGAGGAGACGGAGGTGGAGGAGCAGGAGGAGGAGGAGGAGGAGGAGGAGGAGGAGAGGTGGAGTGCTTAGCGGATTATGTGTTCCCAGCCATCCTGTGGTGTTGGGTCCTCGTTTTGGAGAGATAGCTTCCGCGTCTCCTGTCCCTCCCTCCTTTTCCCGCCGATCCCCCTCCTCCCTCCTCCCGTCACCCCCCTCACTTTGGCACACCCCTCACACGCTTCGTGGCCCCATCAGGAGCTCCACCGAAGGCCCCAGTGGCATGGTTCGCATGCCGCCCCCCCTCCACTTTGGCACACCGTGGCCCCTTGCCGCCCTCCCCCCCACACCTCCTCCTCCACTTTGGCACACCCCTCACACGCTTCGTGGCCCCGTACGGAACTCCACCGAAGGCCCCAGCGGCATGGTTCGCATTCCGCCCCCCCCCCACGTGGCACACCCTTAACTTTCCGTGGTACCATAGGGAATCCCGCCGAAGGCCACATTGGCATAGTTCGCATGCGTTTCCCCCGCCCAGTACAGCGCTTCGTGGCACCATGGAAAGCTACACCGAAGGCCTCAGTGGCGCTGTCCGCAGGCGTCTCCCCCACCCAGTACAACGCTTAGTGGCCCTATAGGGAGCTCCACCGAAGGCACCAGTGGCGCTGCCCGCATGCTTTTTCCCCCGCCCAGTACAGCGCTCCGTGGCACCAGAGAGAGCTCCACTGAAGGCCCCACTGGCGTTGTCCGCATGCGCTTCCCCCACCCAGTACAGCGCTTCGTGGTCCCATCGGGAGCTCCACCGAAGGCACCAGTGGCCACCCAGTACAGCGCTTCGTGGCCCCACAGGGAGCTCCACCGAAGGCCCCAGTGGCGGTGTCCGCATGCGCTTCCCCCACCCAGTACAGCGCTTCGTGGCCCCATAGGGAGTTCCACCGAAGCCACCAGTGGCGGTGTCCGCATGCGTTTCCCCCACCCAGTACAGCGCTTCGTGGCCCCGTAGGGAGACCCACTGAAGGCACCAGTGCCGGTGTCCACATTCGTTGTTTCCCCCACCCAGTACAACGCTTCGTGGCAACATAGAAAGTTTCACCGAAGGCGCCAGTGGCGGTGTCCGCATGCGTTTCCCCCGCCCAGTACAGCGCGTCGTGGCCCCAAGGGAGCTCCACCGAAGGCCCCAGTGGCGCTGTCCGCATGCGCTTCACCCACCCAGTACAGCACTTCGTGGCCCCATACGGGAGCTCCACCGAAGGCCTCAGCGGCGGTGTTCGCATGCGCCTCCCCCGCCTAGTACAGCGCTCCGTGGCAACCAAGGGAGCTCCACCGAAGGCCCCAGTGGCGCTGTCCGCATGCGCCTCCCCCACCCAGTACAGCGCTTCGAGGCCGCATAGGGAGCTCCACCGAAGGCCCCAGTGGCGACGTTCGCATGGCGGCCCCTCCCCATTTCGGCACACCCTTTACACGCTTCGTGGCCCCATATGGAGCTCCACCGATGGCCCCCATGGTTGCGCCCACATGCATCCCCGCTCCATTTCCGCACACCCGTTACACGCTTCGTGGCCCCATAAAGAGATATGTATACCGAAGGCGATACCCACGACGGCGATACTCACAACTGCATATGGTTGGGCCCATTGCCCAGACAATGTGTTGGGTGTGTCTTACCGTTCCTTTGGATGTGTGTGGTTGTTCAGCGATGTGTGTTTGATGTATTTGATTGTAGTGGCCTCCGGCCAGTGCCGCCGATCCGGGTCGCTCTGGATGATGATGATGATGATGATGATGATGATGATGATGATGATGATGATGATGATGATGATGATGATGATAATGGTGATGATGGTGATAATGATGATGATGATGGTGATGATGATGATGATGATGATGATGATGATGATGATGATGATGATGATGATGATGATGATGATGATGATGATGATGTGACGATGGTGATGGTGATGGTGATGGTGATGGCGATGGTGATGATCCCGCCCCTCCCCCCACCCCCCATCCTCTCTCCTGTCCCCCCCCTCTCTCCTGTCCCCCCCCTCCTCTCTCTCCTTTCCCCCCCTCCCCCCCCTCTCTCCTGTCCCCCCCCCCCGTCTCTCCCTGTCCCACCCTCCCCCACTCCCCTCCCCCTCTCCCCTGCCCCCCTCCCCACCCCTCTCTCCTGTTCCCCCCCTCCTCTCTCCTGTCCCCCCCCCCTCCCCTCTCTCCTGTCCCTCCCCCCCCCCTCCCCTCCCCCCCTCTCCTGTCCCACCTCCCCTCTCCCGCCGCCCCTCTCTCCTGTCCCCCCCCCCCTCTCTCCTACCTGTCCCCCCCCCTCACTCCTGTACAATTACTCAATATGAATACTACTCTCCCTCTTCCCCTGATGGCGTGCTGGGAATACTCGACCCCCCCCCGCGTATTGTTTTTTACACACAGGATTCCTGGGAGTTGGGTTTTCGCCTGCGTTTTTTTTCAAAATGCTGCTCTCGCTGAGGCGCCGGCCTCATTTCTGCTCCCGAATCGTTCCGAATCGTGCTCCCGCTGCAGCGTGGGCCTCATTTTCGGATCGGTGTTTTGCCTCCGTCGTTCAGGATGGCGTTCTCGCCCCAGCGCGGGCCTCTTTCTCGCGCGCCCATCCGCCCGCCACCACCGCGCCGCACCACGCCCCGCCCCGCCGCACGCACACCCACCGCCACTTCCACCCACCAACGCACGCACGCACGCACGCGCACCACCACCGCGCACCGCCACCACCACCGCACTACCCCACCCACCACCACCACGCTACACCGCGTCACACCACATCACACGCGCGCACACACAGACACACACGCACGCACGCACGCACGCACGCACGCACGCACGCACGCACGCACGCACGCACACACACACACACACACAGCACACACACACACACACACAACACACACACACACACACACACACACACACACACACACAGACACACACACACACACACACACAGCCACCACCACCACCGCCATCACGCACGTACGCACCTGGCCCACCACCAAACCACCAAGACGCCACACCACGTCACACCACAGCACACGCGCACACACACACACGCACACACACACACACACACACACACATACACACACACCACCACCACAACAACCACAACCACGCACACACGCACGCACGCACGCGCACCACCACCCACTACGCACACGCGCGCGGAGCCACAGGTCCGCTACGACACGCGTCCGCGGATAGAGAAAATCTGCGCCATGGTAAGGGATGGGAGGGAGGGGTAGGATGTCAGATGTTGACGCGAGCGCACCTAACTTGCCCCCCCCCTCTCTCTTTTCCCCCTCCCCCCCCCTCTCTACTGTCCCCCCCACCGCTCTCCTGTCCACCACCACCCCTCTCCCCCCCCACCCACAGGAAGAGGGGGGGGGGGGGGGGGGGCGGAGAGGAGATTGCAGGGGAAGGGGGGGGGGTGCAGGAAAGAGGGGGGGAGGGCGCCGGAGAAGGAAGGTGCAAAGGGGGGGGGGGGGGGCGGTCCCAGCATTGGGGAGGCCTTGCGTGTCAATTCTTTCGTCGTTGGCGTCCGCCCCCCCCTTGCAGAGCGAAGCTTGAGCGAGCTCAAGCCCGCGCTCTCAGAAACTCACACGCCAGATCGGCGGATTTGGTTTGTTCGTTTGTTCCTTTGGTTTCCATGGTTTTCCCCAGTGCCTTCATGATGAATCGCGTCGTGGCCCCCTGCAACGGATTCCGATCGTGAAGCTTTCCATTAGAATTCCGTTGTGATGGTTTCCGAAGGATGTCCCTTGGCGCAGCTTTCCAATAAGAACCCCAAGCTGTGTCCTCCAACGGATTATTGATGTGAGGCTTTACAGTGGAATCCCTGTGTGGGGTGTTCCAAATGATTCCTGGTGTGCTGATTTCCAATGGAGCCTCTAGGGGTGGTTTCCAAACGATTCCGTTTTGCAGGCTTTCTAAGAGAATATCCCCGTGGCGTTTTCCAAAGGATTCCGAGGGTGTCGCTTTCCCGTAAAATCCTTCTGCTCAGTCTTTTCCAGGGGAGCGAGGCTACAGCAGCAGATATGGGCCCGCTTCAGGATAAGATGTATGATCTTTAGGGGGGGGGGGGGGGGCGTTTCCGCCCTCCTCCGCCCCCTCATCCTCCTCTTCCTCCTCCCCCTCCCCCGTTTCCCAAGGAACGCCAGAAAGCAACAAAGAAAGAATCCACAGCGGTGGTGGCAGAAAGCTTGGGCAAACTATCCTGGCGAAGGACCCAACCATGTGCAGTTGTGAGTAACGCAGTTGTGGGTATCGTCCTCGGTGAACCTTTGGGGCCACGATGCGTGTGACGGGTGTGCTAAAATTGGCACTGGTACGCCATGAGGACGCTGTCACTGGAGCCGTCGGTGGAGCCCCATGTGAATCCACGAAACGTGTAAAGGGTGCGCCGAAATGTAGGGTGGAACCGCGCGCGGGCGCTGCCACCCAGGCCTTCGGTGGAGCACCCTATGGGGCAACGAAACGTGTGAGGAGTGCGCCAAAATGGAGGTGAAACTACATGCGGACCCTGCCACTGGGGCCTTCGGTGGAGCACCCGATGGGGCCACGAAACGTGTGAGGGGTGCGCCGAAACGGGTGTGGAGCTGCATGCAGACCCTACCACTGGGGCCCTGGGTGGAACATCCTATGGGGCCACGAAACGTATAAGGGGTGCGCCGACACGGATGTGGAACTGCTTGCGGACCCTGCCGTTGTGGCCCTCGGCGAAGCACCCTATGGGGCCACGAAACGTGTAAGGGGTGGCCGAAATCGCGGTGGAACTGCATACAGACCCTGCCACTGGGGCTTTCGGCGGGGCACCCTATGGGGCCATGGAACGTGCGAGGTGTGCGCCGAAATGGGGATGGAACTGCATGACCCTACCACTGGGGCCACGAAACGTGAGGGGTGCGACCCTGCCACTGGGACATTCGGTGGAGCTTCCTATGGGGCCACGAAACGTGTGAGAGGTGCGCCGAAATCGAGGTGGAACTGCATGCTGACCCTGCTGATTGGGCCTCCGGCGAAGCACTATGGGGCCACGAACCGTGTGATGGGTGAGCCGAAATCGAGGTGGAACTGCATGCGGACCCTGCCACTGGGGCCTTCGGTGGAGCACCTTATGGGGCCACGAAAGGTGTGAGGGGTGCGCCGAAATCGAAGTGGAACTGTATGCGGAGCCTGCCACTGGGGCCTTTGGTGGAGCTCCTGATGGGGCCACGAAGCGTGTGAGGGATGCGCCGAAATTGGCATGCGAGAAAGCAGAGGCAGGGATGGGAGGAGGGAGGAGGGGGAGGAGAAGGAGCGGGAACGCGGGGCACTGTCTCTTCAAAACGAGGACTCAGCACCACCGGATGGTTGGGAAAACCATGGGAAGCACCGAAAAGAGCAAAAGACAAGGCTTCACAGAGAATGCGGGATTTCCCTTCGGGCGTTTCCCTTCGGACGGGTTGCCTTGGGATCTGTGATTGTTTTGTTTAGTGTGTGTCTCCAGTGGTTTTCCTAAAAGTTCTATCTCCAGCACTTCCGAGTTGTTGGTTTTCCGCGTGGCTTCATTTGTGTTGTTGTAGCTTCCCATTGCCAACATACGAAATGTATGTGTACTCTGCCCACACGACGACGACGACGACCACCACGACGACGACGACGGCGGCGGCGGCGGCGGCGACGGCGACGGCGACGGCGAAGGCGACGGCGACGGCGACGCTGACGGCGACGGCGACGCTGACGGTGACGGCGACGGCTACGGCGACGGCGACGGCGACGTCGACGCCAACAACGACGACGACGACATGCGAAGCGCTTTCTGCCCGCCCCCCTCCCCCGTGAGGCCCGGATACAAACACACACACACACACATGTATATATATATATATGTAGACATGTGCAGATGAATTAACATACCTACCTACATACATGCATACATATCTAAATACTTCCATATATACACACATATTTGTAAAAAATGTGAATATATATATATATATATATATATGTATGTATACCCAGTTGCGCTGCCGCGCGATTCTGCCGCCACCGCACTCGGGCAGGCGGGGAGGGGAGGGCGCCTTGGAGAGGGGGAAATGCACGCATCTTAGGCTCGATGCGTCGGGGGGGCCGAATTATTGCTTCGCAGAAGGCGAAAGGGCCCGACGCACACCAACTGCTGAAAGTGCGATGTCGGATATCTATGTGTTTACATGTATTTGTATGTATGCATACACACATAGTATGTAGGTAAACACATACATAGACATACATACATATATATATATATATATATATATATATATATGTATACATTCTGGTATCCAAGAAACAACTTCTGGTAGTTGCGTTACTTCCGGTAGCTGCGTTCGGACGCCAGCGTTTATCAGGAGATGCAGTGCAGACGGTATGGCAAAAAAAGGGGGAGGAGGAGGGAAGGAAAGGCAGAGACGAAGTAAGACGAAGAGTGGGAGGAGGAGACGGAGGGGGTTGAGCATCCATGCCTGCCGTTGGCAGACACCACGCCCAGGCGCGGGAGCTCTTGCCCCTACAAGCACCTGACCGGCGACGACGGCAAGGCGAGGGGCCGCTTCGACGATGCTCCTCGAGACCCCACAGAGTCGTGCCAGCGAGGCCGAGTGCACGTAGTATCATTGGCCGCTTGGGCCAAGGGAGATATTCGCGTGCGGCACGTTCGTTTCCTCTTGCAGGCCACGGTTCATTTCACGAGTTTGCCTATCGCAGGTCGGTTCGTGTGAGGCGATTGGTTTGCTTGGCGACCTTCTGTTTCGCACAGCGGTTGAGGCCAGGTCGTGGGAAATTATGTGTCCTCGTTCCCCTCCCCTTCCCCTCCTCTTCCCTTCCAAAAACGTGCTAGTGAGTTTGTCCAGGTAGAGGGGAGAATGCATACGAAAAAGCACAGACACCGAGGGGGCTCTAAGAATACTTGAAGGACCTTGGGATGCTCGGGGAGGTCCCAGAAGTCGCCACCCCTCATGAGTTTGCGATCGGAAACTTCCGAGAGGTTTTGAGGTGCGTTCGAAGGCACCGACACCGTGATTATGTGATTGGCCTACAGAGAATGGGAGAACGCTTTGGCAGTCGGCATTTCAATGTGTTCCTAATTCCTCCAGAATCCTTGCGGTCCTCGGTGTATCAATTGGGCCCCGCAGATGTGTCGCCCCACACCAAGCAGCGTTCTTATCCGAAGCCAGCCACGCATGCCCACTGGCGACGCAAAACGGACGGGCAAACGTATTGTACACGATCTTGGCTTGCGCCCACATGTTGGGTTTGCTTCACAGCTTGGCCAATTCGCGGCTGTTGGCATGACCAACGAAGGTTACTCGAGAGAAAATGATATGTATATATATAGAGAGAGTGAGAGAGAGAGAGAGCTACAGGCAGAGAGAGACAGAGAGGCAGACAGGGAGGAGGACACCGGAACGGAACGGCGTGAAGGCTCCGCAGAGAGAGAGAGAGAGCTGGAAGCGCAAGAGAGAGAGAGAGCGCTAACGACAGGTCGAGATGAGATTGTGGCGCGATGTTGAAAATACTTTTGGCCCTACGTATCCCGCAGCAGTGGCCGCGGCGGCAGCGCGGCCCCCTCTCGAAAGCACTGTCGAGCTGCGGCGGCGGCGGCGGCACTGGGGCGGTCCGCGTGTCCGCGTGCGCCCGCGCGGGCCCCGCAGCTGGCGGCGTCGAGGGCGATGAGCGCGTGCGGCATGAGCAAGTGGGACGCGACCCTGGGCGAGGCCGAGAGGACAGAATGCCTCCCCCCTCCTCCTCCTCCTCCGCCTCCTCCTCCTCCTCCTCCTCCTCCTCCGCCTCCTCCTCCTCCGCCTCCTCCTCCTCCTCCTCCTCCTCCCCGTCCTCCTCCTCCTCCTCCGCCTCCTCCTCCTCCTCCTCCGCTTCCTCCTCCTCCTCCTCCTCCTCCTCCGCCTCCTCCTCCTCCTCCTCCTCCTCCCGCCCTCCGCAGCATCCGTACGCCACCACCACCACAGTTGGCCAGGGCCACCCGGGGCCCTCGGACAGTGTGCACATAGATCCTCCCGGCATCGGCCAGGAGGGCGCATCAGCCATGCGAAGGCCCGATGGCCCCTGCTGCCAGGCACAGTGGTGGTGTACAGAAGCCTTCCGCGTATGCTCCCCTCCTTTGGCCACAGAAGGCGCGGGCCAGGCCAGTATCTTGGTAGGCAGCTTCGGCGGCAGGGTTGCCGTGCAGCCCCGTCCAATGGGGGAGCACTTCTCCGCCGTCTTTCAGGGAAGGCATGGGGCGAGAACGAGGGCCGAGTGGGCAGTTTGGGCAGCAGGATTGCTTCACACAGCTTCCCCGCCTTGGGGCGCTTATTGGGAAGGCCTAGCGGCCGGTGCGTCGACCCTGAAGGGGGGCGACGACGACGACGGCGGCGGCGGCGGCGGCGGCAGCGGCGACGACGACGACGCTGACGCTCTGGAGCCTTTCTTGGAGCTCTCTTGGGAGCCTTGTGGGCTCTGTCGTGGCTTGGGCTGGGGCCGCGGCGAGTGGGCAGTTTGGGCAGCAGGATTGCTTCATACAGCTTCCCCGCCTCGGGGCGCTTGTCTGGCCGCGGTTCGGAGAAACACCCAAGAGGCGCCCTCGCTACACCCTTGATTCGCTCTCACGATACCCATCGGTCGTTGAAAAGTAGGTGTTTCTGGAGTCCCAGATTCCAATCGACTTTAAGCACCTTTCTACTTCGGAACCAAATCTACTTTCAACGCTTTCCTACTTCATGTTTCTACCTACTTCTTCCGATCGATGGGTACGGCTACCCCGTATGGCCTCGCGGCGCTGCTCTGGCGCTCTC
Source organism: Prorocentrum cordatum (assembly GCA_963575745.1). Lineage (NCBI taxonomy): Eukaryota > Dinophyceae > Prorocentrales > Prorocentraceae > Prorocentrum > Prorocentrum cordatum. The sequence goes on from CAUYUJ010014414.1 coordinate 275,286, forward strand.
GATCTTGCAGCGGGACTCCCGCGTGGGCGTTCCAGAAAAGAGCGTCGCACTCCAGGAGTCGAGAAGTCAAAAGACCTTTTCTGGCGGAAGCCAGCGAAAACCGGCGGAGGCACCAGCGGGCTGGAGCTGGCGGAGGTCACATGTTCGCCCCATGTGCATTGAAAACTATGGTGCGTATACATGTATGTATATTTGTGCGTGTGGAGAGAGAGGGAGACAGATAGAGAGAAACAAAAACCAATAACACACAGTAATAACAACTACAACAACAACAACAACAACAACAACAACAACAACAACAACAACAACAGCCACAACCAAAACGACATCAAAAAACAAAAAACGGCGAAACACCCAACCATGTGCAAGTGTGAGTGCAGCAAGGCGGGTCCTCGAAACGTGTGAGGGGTGTGCCGAGATGTGTTGCGGGAGCGCATGCGAACGTCGCCGCTTGGGCATTCGGTGGAGCTGCCAATGGGGCATCGAAACGTGGGGACGCATGCAAACGCGGCCAATGGGGCCTTCAGTGGAGCTGCCTATGGGGCCACAACACGTATGAGGGGTGTGCCGACATAGGGCGACGGGGACACATGCGAACGTCGCCACTGAAGCCTTCGTTGGAGTTCCCTATGGAGCCACGAAACGCGTGAGGGGTGTGCCAAAATGCGCGGCGGAGACGCATTCGAACGCGGTCACTGGGGTATTCGGTGAAGCTGCTTATGGGGCCACGACAGGTGTGAGGGTGTGCCGACATGGGCGGCGGGGACGCATGCGAACGCGGCCGCTGGAGGTTTCTGGTGGAGCTGCCTATGGGGCAATGAGACGTGTGAGGGGTGTGCCAAATTTTGTTGTGGGAGCGCATGCGAAAGCGGCTATTGGGGCCTTCGGTGGGGCTCCATATGGGGCCACGAAACGTGTGAGGGGTATGCCGAAATGGGCTGCGGGGGCGCATGCGAACATCGCCGGTGTAGCCATCAGCGGAGCTCCCTATGGGACCACAAACGTGTGAAGGCTGTGCCGAAATGCGTTGCGGGGACGCATGCGAACGCGGCCACGGGGGCCTTCGGTGGATCTGTCCATGGATGCTGCCGAAACGTGCGGCGGGGACGCATGTGAACGCCGCCGTTGGGACCTTCGGTGGAGCACCTTGTAAGGCCACGGAGCGTGTGAGGGGCGTGCCGACATGTGTCGCGGGGACGCATGCGAACTCGGCCATTGCAACCTTCGGTGGAGCTCCCCATGAGGCCAGAAACGTGTGAGGGGTGTGCCGACATGTGTTGCGGGGACGCATGCGAACGCGGTTCTTGGGGCTTTCGGTGGAGCTCCCTGTAAGGCCACGGGTCGTGTGAGGGGTGTGCCGACATGTGTTGCGGGGACGCATGCGAACGCGGCCATTGCAACGTTCGGTGGAACTCCCCATGGGGCCACGAAACGTGTGAGGGGTATGCCGAAGTGTGTTGTGGTGACGCATGCGAACGCGGCCATTGGGGTTTTATGTGGAGCTTCACATGTGTGCCGAAAACGGGGTCGCATGCGAACGTCGCCGCTGCAGCCATCAGTCGAGCACCCTATGGGGGCACGAACGTGAGGGGGCTTTGCCAAAATGTGCTGCGGGGACGCATGCGAACGCGGTCACGGTGGCCTTCGGTGGATCTGTCCACGGGTACTGCCGAAACGTGCGGCGGGGACGGATGCGAGCGTCGGCGCTGCAGCCTTCGGTGGAGCTCCTTGTGGGGCCACGGAGCGTGTGAGGGGTGTGCCGACATGTGCTGCGGGGACGCATACGGACGCGGCCATTGCAACGTTCGGTGGAAATTCCCCATGGGGCCATGAAACGTATGAAGGGTATGCCGACGTGTGTTGCGGTGACGCATCATGCGAACGCGGCTAAAGGGGCTTTCGGTGGAGCTCCTTATTGGGCCACGGAGCGTGTGAGGGGCGTGCCGACATGTGCTGCGGGGTCGCGCGCGAACGCCGCCATTGCGACCTTTGGTGGAGCTCCCCGTAAGGCCACGGAGCGTGTGAGGGGCATGCCGACATGTGCTGCGGGGACGCATGCGAACGCGGCCATTGGGCCTATGGGGCCACGAAGCGTGTGAGAGGTGTGTCGGCATGTGCTGCTGGGACGCACGCGAACGCCGCTATTGGGGCCTTCGGTGGAGCTCCTTATGGGGCCACGAAACGTGTGAGGGGTGTGCCGAAACGGGCGCGCGGAGGATGGGAGGAGGGAGGGAGGGAGGGAGGGAGGGAGGGAGGAGGAGGAGGAGGAGGACGAGGAGGAGGAGGAGGAGAAGGATAGGAGGAGAGGAGAGCAGGGGAGGACGGAAGGGCGCTGTCTTTTCAACATGAGGACCCGACACACCAGAAGGGTTGAAATTACGTTACCGAGGAACCCAACATATTTAATTTAAAACTTATGTGTTTGCTCTTCATTATCATATATGCGCAATCCTGCGTTCTAAACCCTCGTCGCGAATGTTGCCCTATATTGTCATCCAACACGCTACTGAGTGAACCTCCTCCCTCTTCCCCGCTTTCTATCCTTCATCGGGAACAGCCGATGAAGGATAGAAAGCCGCTGTGCCCTGGACGACCGTCACGGATAGCAGCCGCGATGAGAGACCACCCTTTGCGCACCCTCCTCTGGTGTCGAGAATATGCCATGCCTGCTGTGCCCTGGACGACCGTCACGGATAGCAGCCGCGATGAGAGACCACCCCTTGCGCACCCTCCTCTGGTGTCGAGAATATGCCATGCCTGCTGTGCCCTGGACGACCGTCACGGATAGCAGCCGCGATGAGAGACCACCCTTTGCGCACCCCCTATGGTGTCGAGAATATGCCATGCCTGCTGTGCCCTGGACGACCGTCACGGATAGCGTCCGCGGTGAGAGACCACCCCCTGGGCACACCCTCTGGTGTCGAGAATGTGCCATGCCTGCTGTGCACTGGACGACCGTCACGGATATCGGCCGCGGTGAGAGACCACCCCCTGCGCACCCCCTTTATGGTGTCGAGAATATGCCATGCCTGCTGTGCCCTGGACGACCGTCACGGATAGCGGCCGCGGTGAGAGACCACCCCCTGCGCACCCCCTTATGGTGTCGAGAATATGCCATGCCTGCTGTGCCTGGACGACCGTCACGGATAGCGGCCGCGGTGAAAGACCACCCCCTGCGCACCCCCTATGGTGTCGAGGATATGCCATGCCTGCTGTGCCCTGGACGACCGTCACGGATAGCGGCCGCGGTGAGAGACCACCCCTTGCGCACCCCTATGGTGTCGAGAATATGCCATGCCTGCTGTGC
>CAUYUJ010014414.1:278692-407574 GCA_963575745.1 Prorocentrum cordatum
TCCTCCTCCTCCTCCTCCTCCTCCTCCTCCTCCCCCCGATTCCGCCCGTGGCCTCCGCTCCTCCTGCCGCCGATCCCGCCCAGGCCGCTCCTGCGCTCGCCCCGCCCCCCTGCCCCGTGCCCTCCTGCCTGGTGGCGCTGGAGGTCGGGATGTCTCGCCATCTGCCGGCCTCCGCGGGGCCGCTTCGGACCCGGAGGCCGTCGGAAATCGACCCTCGGGGCTCAAGAGACGGGTGCCGATGAAAACGGGGGCCAGTCAGAGCGCCAGAGCTTGCAGGATGCTACAAAGCCAGGGGCGCGCTGACCCAGGCTCGGGCGCAGGATCCTGCAGGATGCTGCAGGATCTTGCAGGACCCTGCAAGGCCCGACTGACCTGGCTTTGGATTGACTGGGGCCAGTAGATCCCCGAGATCCAGGATGTAAGACAGTCGACGAGACGTAGAAGTGACCCTTCGCCAGAGTGACCTCTGGTGCGAGCCCATTGGGGCCCTCCCGATCGCCGAACGCGATGCGAAGGTAGCGTCTTGCGCGCTGGTATTTGGTCCCGCCGCGGCCCCCAAAAAGCCGTGCACCAAAGGTAACTCTTACCCAGGGTCACTCTTGCGTGGAGCCGAGTAAGACAGCCCTCCAGGACTTGATCTTGAGCGTTTTCGGTGGGATCGTGTCGTGCCGACGCAGCGAAGAGCACCCAGCGCGGGCGTGACAGGTTGAGCGCCGCCAGTGGCTGGGAATCGGCCAATATAGAGCGACCTGGCGATCGAAAAGCCGCCGATCGTTCAAGGTCGAACGATCCACGCGGTGTCAGAAACCAACTCCCAAGTCGTCACGACACGAACCCGCGGTATCTACGCCGGTTCGCCTGTCATTCCACGCCCCGCCTCGCCCCCCTTCCCTTCGAATCTTTCGCGGCCTTCTTCCATCACCACCTGCGCTGCCTTTCGCCGCCCCTACTTGTGAGCGCCCTCCCTGCCGAATCCGCTGCCTGTCGCACTTGTACCGTCACGCCCGCCTTCCCTTCTCGCGCCTGCGCTGGCCAAGCTGTCCGCCGGCTTCCACGGTGTTGGAGTTGGCGCGGTCGGACTTTGGGTTTCAGGCTCCAACGCCGCGTTGCGGGGGGTGGGGCGGGCTCCTCTCCCCGGAGTGGACGAGGGAGGTTTCTGTGGGCGCCCGTCCAGAACACCGTCGGGTGTTCTCGGAGGTCCGAGGAGGTTCTCGGGGCCCAGGTTGGTCTCCGTCAGCTGCGCCTCGTCGAGGGCGTTCCCGGGGGGGGCGCGAAGCGTGTCCGCCGGGGAGGGGTAGACCTCTCCCCGAGGTCGAAGCGTCGATGATCCTCAGGACGTGTGTTCGCCCAATGTGTGTGTTACCCCCTTCAGCCCAAGCAGCGGATCGTTACATCGCCTTGGTCGCGTCGAAGGGCCTCGATGGACACACACACACACACACACACGTTGGGGCTAACACACGTTCTGAGGATCATCGAAAGTGGCTAGATCGCATACGCCCAGAGAGCTGGCGGGATTCCCGTACGCTGTGGTCGGGGCCTCGGGGGGGGGGGGGCACGCCGATCCCGGCCAGGTCGTCGGGGCCCTGGAGGTGCCAGAGGCCGTCGTGCATAACACGTGCGTAGAGACATGCACATGTGTGTGTGTGTCTGCCGTGCGTTGTGTGTGTGTCGCGTGTTGTGTGCGTGTGTGGGGGTGCGCGTGTGCGCGTGTGCGCGTGTGCGCGTGTGCGCGTGTGTTTGTGTGCTTGTGATTGTGTATATGATTATGTTTATGTCTCTGTTTCTGTGTATGTTTCTGTTTGTGGTTGCGCTTGTTCTTGTGTGTGTGTGTTTGTGTGTGTTCGTTCGTTCGTTCCCCCGCCTACTGCGGGACGCCGTATCTTCTCACCTTTTCAGCCCAAGCCGCGCGCCAAGGCACCCAACCGCCAGGACCAGCCCCATCCCCGCACTGGGGGACCCAGGCTTTGCACAAACACACGCGACGCAAGACAACCACGGTGCTGCAGGCCAAGCGCTACATGCAGCTCGTGCTGTGTGCGCGCAGTCTCGGCGAGGGTGGGTGTCAGTCGGTTCCGGGCGGCGTGATGGGGCGCACCTGCACCGCGCGACTCCGCACAAGGCTCACGGTAGCATGTGGGAACGCGGGTGGGTGAGAGAGCGTGTTTGAGCCGCACGTGCGTGCGTGTGAAAAAGGGGGAGGAGGGCAAGGGGGCCACGAGGAGGGCAGGAAGCAGGGCCAATGAGGAAAAGCGGAGAGGAGGCAGAAGGCCAGGCAGGAGGCGGAGGAAGAGGGGGGGATAGAGGGAGAAAGGGGAGGAGGGCAAGGGGGGCCACGAAGAGGGCAGGAAGCAGGGGCAGAGAGGAAAAGCGGAACGGGGACACAGGAGGAGGCAGGAGGCAGCACCACGCCGCTCCACACGGCGCAACACATCCCCCGTCGGGTGCATGCTTGTGGGAGGCACAATTTTCCCACTTGGTTCAACGACGTATGCTCTCTCGACGGCTGGCTCGGAGAAGGGATCTCCCGCGGGCCCTGGCATAACGAACGTGGCCTTCCCCCTTCGGTTTGCACGCGCCGAATGCACGCCGGGGCGAGTAGACATGTACGGCTTCAATGTACAAGGTCTGCCAGAAAGAACTGAACGAGACGCGGTTTCACAATACAAGTTCCACCAGGAAGACTAAACAGGTTAAGGCTCTCCCTTGGGCGCTGAGCGCGAGCGAGCGCACAGTTAGCACGATCATGTAGAGAGACATGCGTTATTGTGGAATGGGGCTTGCCCCCTGCATGCATGAGTAGCCACAGCAGCGGTACCAGCATCGGCCGCGCGGTGGGGACAGGTGAACCCAGGTGCTAGTACAAACTTGGTGGAGGTCACTTGGCGGGCAAAAACGCCCCCCCCCCTAAAAAAAAAATGCCTGGCGAAGGGCCCAACCATATGCAGTTGTGAATACCGCAATTGTGAATACCGATTTCGCCCGCGCCCCCTATGTGGCCACGGCTTCCCGCCGGAGCTCGACATGCTCAGCAACACGTTCGTGGCCGTTTTCGCGGGCGCCGACGACGACAAGGACGGCGTCCCCCTGACCGAGGAGCAAAAGCGGGAGAGGGTTTTGAGAGCCATGAGGGAAGAGGTGGCGTTGCACGTCGATAAGGCGGAGCACGACGCCCAGGCGCGGTTGCTGAAGCAGCACATCTATGGGGCCACGATCCTCGTGAGGGGTGTGCCGCAATGGCCCGGGGCCGCCATGCGAACCCTGCCACTGGCGCCTTCGGTGGAGCTCCTGTGGGGCCACGATCCTCGTGAGGGTGTGCTGAAATGTCCCGAGGCCACCATGGAACCTTGCCACTGGCGCCTTCGGTTGAGCTCCCATGGGGCCACGATCCTCGCGACGGGTGTGCTGAAACGGCCCGAGGCCGCCATGTGAACCCTGCCACTGGCGCCTTCGGCGAATCTCCTTATGGGTCCACGATCCTCGTGAGGGGTGTGCCGAAATGGCCCGAGGACGCCATGCGAACCCTGCCACCTGGGGCCTTCGGCGGAGCTTCCTGTGGGGCCACGATCTTCGTAAGGGGTGTGCCGAAACGGCCCGAGGCCGCCATGCGAACCCTGCCACCGGCGCCTTCGGTGGAGCTCCCTATGGGGCCACGATCCTCGTGAGGGGTCTGCCGACATGGCCCGAGGACGCCATCCGAACCCTGCCGCTGGGGCCTTCGGCGGAGCTTCCCATTAGGCCACGATCTTCGTGAGGGGTGTGCCGAAATGGCCCGAGGCCGCCATGCGAATTTTGCTACTGGCGCCTTCGGTGGAGCTCCCTATGGGGCCACGATCCTCGTGAGGGGTCTGCCGACATGGCCCGAAGCCGCGAGGCGAACTTTGCCACGGGCGCCTTCGGTGGAGCTCATATGGGGCCACGATCCTCGTGCGGGGTGTGCCCGAGGACGCCATGCGAAGTTTGCTACTGGCGCCTTGGGTGGAGCTCATATGGGGCCACGATCCTCGTGACGGGTGTGCCGAGATGCCCCGAGGCCGCCATGCGAACTTTGCTACTGGCGCCTTCGGTGGAGCTCCTATGGGGCCACGATCCTCGTGAGGGATGTGCCGAAATGGCCCGAGGCCGCCATGCGAATTTTGCTACTGGCGCCTTCGGTGGAGCTCATTTGGGGCCACGATCCTCGTGAGGGGTGTGCCGAATGGCCCGAGGCCGCGAGGCGAACTTTGCTACTGGCGCTTTCGGTGGAGTTCCCTATGGGGCCACGATCCTCGTGAGGGGTGTGCCGCAATGGCCCGGGGCCGCCATGCGAACTTTGCTACTGGCGCCTTCGGTGGAGCTCCTATGGGGCCACGATCCTCGTGTGGGGTGTGCCACAATGGCCCGAGGCCGCCATGCGAACTTTGCTATTGGCGCCTTCGGTGGAGCTCATATGAGGCCACGATCCTCGTGACGGGTGTGACGAAATGGCCCGGGGCCGCCATAAGAACTTTGCTACTGGCGCCTTCGGTGGAGCTCCTATGGGGTCACGCTCCTCTTGAGAGATGCCAAATTGGGGTGTACCAAAATGGGGCGGGGCCGAGATCGGTAATGATGATGAGGAGGATGGCGAAGATGATGATGATGATGATGATGATGATGATGATGGTGATGATGATGATGGTGATGATGATGATGGTGATGATGATTATGATTTGAAGGGGGAGGGGGCAGCGGGAGGAGGAAGGAACGCGGGGCGCTGTCTCTTCAAAACGAGGATCCAACACAACAGGATGTTTGGGAAAAAACACTCACCCAAAACCTTTGGTGACTGTTTTGTTCCCCAGGGCGTGCCCGTGGGGGGGGACGAGTAGGTACCAGAGCACTGTGCGTGGCGGGAGCTGGGAAACAGGACGTAGTCGTTACCAGCAGCAGCCGTGGAGGGAAGAAGAGGGGGAAGACCGCAGCAGGAGGCAGAGGAGGAGGGAGAGGGGGGAACCAGCACGCGCGGTCGAAAACAGGCACTCCTCCCCAGCACCCGCACCAACGACAGGCGGCGGTTGACTGGGCACTAACGGCACACTGGTGGCTGCATCAGCTATCGCCGAGCGGGCGCCACGGGCAGACAATGGGCGCGCGCGGGCCAGGAGCGGCTCCCGAGATGAGGGCGGCCACAGGTCCCGGGCGGCCGAACATCTCCCTGGCCGCGCGGGCGGCACCAAAGTGCCAACTAAATGCCAGGGCGACCATGCACCCTGGACCCCCCAGAGAAGGAGAAGCGGAGGGGGGAGGAGACAGCGAAGGAGGAAGATAGAGGAAGAGAGGGGAGGAGGGCGACTGCACGCTCATGTCGAGCGCTCGGGGCCTCCACGGCCGCGGAAAGGACCTGCCGGCGAGGATCGACCGATCGGCACCACGAGTCGGGGGGACGAGGCAGAGGGAGGCGGAGGACGGAGGAAGAGAGGGGAAGAGGGCGACTGCACGCTCATGTCGAGCGCTCGGGGCCTCCACGGCCGCGGAAAGGACCTGACAGCTAGGATCGACCGATCGGCACCACGAGTCCGGGGGAGAGGGACGAGGCAGAGGGAGGCGGAGGACGGAGGAAGCGAGGGGAAGAGGGCGACTGCACGCTCATGTCGAGCGTTCGGGGCCTCCACGGCCGCGGAAAGGACCTGCTGGAGAGGATCGACCGATCGGCACCACGGCCAGGGAAAGAAGAGCAAAGCGCACAAAGCACGAATGCATTTCAAGCCATCCTTTCGCCCCAAAAAATTAGCAACAAACACCAGCCTCTTGAGACCGCCCTGAAGGCAGGAAGAAAAGAAGGGGGACAGCGAGGCATGCGGCGACAGCACTACTGCCTCAATCATCTAGGGCCGCTTCACGCAGTCTGCAGCAGCGCCTCCGCGACCTGTCTCGGCATCCGGCCGCGGTGGAAGCCTGCTATGTCGACCACCAGGTTGTAGGTCGGGAAACCCAGAGCCAGTCGCGCAGTGAGCTCCGAACCACCGCTGGAGGTGGATATGCGTTTGTCTCTGCACATCCATATCACCGTCCCCAACCGGGTGCGGACAACCTCTTGACCAGGCGTTCCCACACCCACGCTGGAGTTGGCCAAGCCCGCAAGCCTCGTGAACCCGTACAGCTCCTGGACAGAAGCCCACGCCGGCCAGCGCCATCCACCACAGCCACCTGGACTCCCTCCGGTCGGCCCCAGCCGGCGACACTGATTTCAGGATGGTCATGCTCTGCGAGGTTTCCAGCCTCTGGGCCTGGGGGGCCCAGGCCTGCGCAAGCATCCTCGGGTCCGTCGGCGGATGCTTCGCGCGGAGGTCGGCGAAATCGATCTCCCGCCACCCCTCAACCAGGCGCGCCTGGCCCCTTGGCTGCCTCGGCTGCCGCTGCTGCCCCTGGGAGCGCGAGCCGCCGCGGCCGGGAGCTGGGGCAGCGCTGCCCTGCCTTGGCCCTGCCTCGGACGTGGGCGGCACTGGCGCCATGGGTGCCCCTGTGCTCACAGGCATCGCTGGGGTGGCTGGCTGCGAGGCCGCTGGGGACGCCTGGCACCACATAGGGAGTGCCGCTGCTGCCTCTGGGTGCGCTGCCAGGAAGAGTCCGAAGGCACCCACGTTGCCGAGATAGCACGTGCACGCGTTGCCGCAGAGGGCGGCAAGCTTCTCGAGGTCAGGGGTGGCGGCCGGGCCCTCCCCGAGGAGGAGAGTCAACCCGCGGGCAGCGCCGGCCGCGCAGTCAGATGGCCCTGGATGACGAGCTGACTGGCTGCTGTCCGGAGCGCCGCCGGCCATGCGGGCCGCCTGCGAACCGGAGAGGGTGAGAGAAGTTCGTGGGCAGGGGTGCTAATGGTGGCCAGGGGGGGCCGCGTGCAGCTGAATGGCGAGGTCCGCGAAAGTGTTGTGGTTCTGCTCGGCCGGCTCCGGCCCCGGCATGGCCGTGCCAGGAGCACCCCAGCGGCTCAGCCGGCTCCGGCGCGGGCTGCGGCTGCGCGGAGCCGATGCCGTGTCCGACCACTCCCATTGAGTTTTGCCCTTGCCTGTGTTGTAGTGGTAGGTGTGGCCGCTGTTCGGGTCGACCGCCGCCGCCCATCTGGTAGGTAGGCCCGGGGCCGCGGCCGCCATCGGCGATGGCGCAGGGGCCGGTGCGCGCTCCGCCGGGGCCTCTTTGGTTGCCAAGGGTGTGGTGGCTGAGAGCGTCGCCGCCAGGTCGCGGGACGGGAACTCGCCAGCGCGCTCCTTGGCCAGCACCTGTGCGAGGGAGGGGACAGGAATCTTTTTGATCCCCGCGAGCTGGCCCGGTAGCTCGCCATCCTGCGCTGCAGGACTGCCAACAGGTGGCTTGGCCACCGTGGACGGGCCTCCGTGCCGGAGCCGTCCCATGACAGGGGCTACCCGTCCGGCCGGCGAAGGAGGGCCATCAACGCTTTGGTGGCGGGGACCGGGGCCACTGGCAGCCGAGGCTTCTGAGCGAAGCGTGCCCTCACGGCCTGCACCCCCGCGAGCGCGTGGGAGACGTCGAGCTGGAGGGACTTCCTCTCCACCAGCTCCTGGATCTTCGCTGCGATGCCTTCAAGCGCGAGGTCGATATCGTCAGTCGCCATGCCAGCTGAGCGCTGGTGACTGGTGTCGGCGTCACACTGCAAGCCGGTTCCACCTGGGCCGGGGGGCTGCGCAGGGATGCATGCGACGTCGTACTGCATATCGCGCTGCAGCAACCGACGGGTGCATGCGTGTGGGCGATGCGTGAGGGAAACACGGAAGGGCGGAGGGAAAGGAAGGAAGGAGGGGGAGGGAGAAGGAGGGGAAAGGGAGAGGGGAGGAGCGCGGCTCAACACCGCACCGCACAGCGCAACACAGCCAGCGGCAGGTGTGTGCGCGTGGGCAGGCGCACGCAGGACGGTTTTCCACAGCGCCGTCATGGGAGCCCCAAGGGCTCAGCTAAACGACGGACCACGGTCCTGGCCAGCAAAAAGCGCACCCGAACTGGGAGCACTCGGTGGCCATCTAAACGGTCGCAGCCCGGGCAGGAAGACCGCTACTCAAGACCGCTCCTCTGCTCAGTCAGCTGCGGAGCTCGTTCCTAAAGAACGCCAGTCTCCACGGCACCCCGCACGACACAACGCAGCCTTCCTCGGTGCATGTGCGCGGGACCTCGCGGGGAGCTGCTGCGGGCGGGAGGGGAAGGAGGAGAGAGAGGCAACGTGACACAGGCTAGAGATGCTCCAGGCGCGGGGGCGCCAGCAGCGCGCGGGTGCCTAGGGTGATCGCCCCTGCCCGAAACTGCAGGAAGATAGCTTGAGGTAGAAGTCATGCGGGCAGACAGGGTCGTCGAAGACCGCTGGTCGTCAGCAGGCTCGTACTCGCAGCGCCGCTGCCACCAGGCTGCGAAGGCCTCGCCCCAGGGCGGCATGGAGATTCCCCCAGGCCCTCAGTCCCGTACCCAGTGGGCCACTTCTAAAAGGCGGTAATGCCGGAACTTGGCCTGGGCCTGAGGCGTATCTGTGTGTGTTTGTGTGTCTATTTGTCTGTGTGTCTGTGTGTTTGCGTGTCTGTGTGTCTGAGGCGTGTGTGTCTGTGTGTCTGTGTGTCTGTGTGTCTGTGTATCTGTGTGGCTGTGTGGCTGTGTGGCTGTGTGGCTGTGTGGCTGTATCTGTGTGTGTCTGTGTGTGTCTGTGTGTGTCTGTGTGTGCCCGTGTGTGCCTGTGTGTGTCTGTGTGTCTGTGTGTCAGTGTGTTCTGTGTGTTGTGCGTGTTGTGCGTGTGTGCGTGTGTGCGTGTGTGCGTGTGTGCGTTTGTGCGTGTGTGCGTGTGTGCGTCTATGCGTCTGTGCGTGCGTGCGTGTGTGCGTGTGTGTGCATGTGTGTGCGTGTGTGCGTGTGTGCGTGCGTGCGTGCGTGCGTGCGTGTGTGCGTGCGTGCGTACGTGGGTGGGTGCGTGCGTGCGTGCGTGCGTGTGTGCGTGTGTGCGTGTGTGCGTGTGTGCGTGTGTGCGTGTGTGCGTGTGTGCGTGCGTGTGTGCGTGTGTTCGTGTGTGTGCGTGTACGTGTTCGCGTGTGTGCGCGTGTTCGCGTGCGTGCGTGTGTGCGTGTGTGCATGTGTGCGTGTGTGCGTGTGTGTGTGTGTGTGTGTGTGCGTGCGGGTGTGTGTGTGTGTGCGTGTGTGCGTGTGCGTGTGCGTGTGTGCTTGCGTGTGCGTGTGTGCGTGTGTGCTCGTGCGTGTGCGTGTGCGTGTGCGTGTGGGTGTGGGCGTGTGGGTGTGGGCGGCCGTGGACGTGTGGGCGTGTGGGCGTGCGGGCGTGTGGGCGTGTGGGCGTGTGGCGTGTGGGCGTGTGGGCGTGTGGGCGTGTGGGTGTGTGTGTGTGTGAGTGTGTGTGTGAGTGTGTGTGTGTGATGTGGGGGTGTGTGTGTGGCTGTGTGTGTGGGGGTGCGTGGGGGTGTGTGGGGGTGTGTGGGTGGGGGGGTGTGTGTGTCTGTGTGTCTGTGTGTCTGTGCGTGTGTGTGTGTGTCTGTGTGTCTGTATGTCTGTGTGTCTGTGCGTCTGTGTGTCTGTGTGTCTGTGTGTCTGTGTGTCTGTGTGAGTCTGTGTCTGTGTCTGTGTGTTGTGTGTTGTGTGTTGCGTGTGCTGTGTGTGTGGTGTGTTGTGTGTGTGGGTTGTGTGATGTGTGATGTGTGTTGTGTGTTGTGTGTGTTGTGTGTTGTGTGTGTTTTGTGTTGCGAGTTGCGTGCGTTGTGTGTTGTGTGTTGTGTGTTGTGTATGTTGTGTGTTGTGTGTTGTGTGTTGTGTGTTGTGCGCTCTGTGTGTTGTGTGTTGTGTGTTGTGGTGTGTTGTTGTGTGTTGTGGTGTGTTGTGGTGTGTCGTGGTGTGTCGTGGTGTGTCGTGGTGTGGTGTGGTGTGTTGTGGTGTGCTGTGTGGTGTGGTGTTTTGTGGTGTGGTGTGGTTGTGTTGTGGTGTGGTGTGGTTGTGTTGTGGTGTGTTGTGGTGTGTTGTGGTGTGTTGTGTGTGCTGTGGTGTGGTATGGTGTGTTGTGGTGTGTTATGGTGCTCTGTGGTGTGTTGTGGTGTGTTGTGGTGTGTTGTGGTGTGTGTGTGTTGTGTGTTGTGCGTTGTGCGTTGTGCGTGTTGTGTGTTATGTGAGTTGTGTGTTGTGTGTGGTGTGTATGTTGTGTGTGTTGTGTGTTGTGTGTTGTGGTGTGTTGTGGTGTGTTGTGGTGTGTGTGTTGTGTGTTGTGTGTTGTGTGTGTTGCGTGTTGTGCGTTGTGGGTTGTGTGTTGTGTGTTGTGTCTGTTGTGTGTGTTGTGTGTTGTGTGTTGTGGTGTGTTGTGTGTTGTACTGTGTGTGTTGTGTGTGTTGTGTGTGCGTGTGTGTGTGTGTGCGTGCGTTTGTGTCTATGTGTGTATGTTGTGAGTGTGTTGTGGTGTGTTGTGGTGTGTTGTGGTGTGTGTGTGTGTTGTGTGTGTTGTGTTTGTGTGTGGTGTGTATTGTGTGTGATTTGTGTGTTGTGTGTTGTTTGTGTTGTGTTGTACTGTGTGTGTTGTGTGTGTGTGTTGTGTGTTGTGTGTGTTGTGTGTTGTGTGTGTTGTGTGTGTGCGTGTGTGTGTGTGTGTCCTCTCCCCCCGTCGCGCTGGGGCTCTCTTGCATCGCGACCTCAATTTGCATACAGGGTGTCCCCTGTCGCCATGCCGCCGGAGCAGTAGGCCTCTGCCCAGCCGTCGACGCAACCGACGTTCGTGTGTCTGTGTGTATGCGTGTGTGTGTATGGTCGTGTATCTGAATGTGTGCGTGTGTGAATGTGTGTGAGTGTGTGTGTGTGCGTGGATGTGTGTGTGCTTGTGCTTGTGTGTTTGTGTGTATTTGTGTGTGTCTGCGTGGGCGTGTGCGTGTGGGTGTGGCTAAGTTCGTTCGCAGTTTGTACCTCCACCTGCCGACCGCGCCTCTGCGCCGCTGACTTCCAAACCGTGTGCGTGTGGTGTTTGTGTGTGCGCGGGTTCGTATGTGTGTGCGTTTGCGTGTGCGTGTGCGTGTGCGTGCGTGTGTGTGTGCGCGTGCGTCGTGCGTGTGCGTGTGCGTGTGCGTATTTGTGTGTTCTGCTGGCGCCCGTCTCCGACGGCGCCCATGGTGGGGGGCCCGCCCGCGTCGGGCCCCCTCCCGCGCGCGTCGGCCGTGGCCTCCGCGCTCAGACCGTCGCATGCGCTGGGGCGGGAGAGTGTGTATAGATATCTATATAGAGATACCGATACACATCTGCAGGCATACGTACATATACATACATGCATGCATGCATGCATGCATATGTCCGTAAGGGCTTCGCCCCCTGCCGCCGGCCCCCTCTCTCGGAGAATGGGCCATGGGAGAGCTGAGTCATGAGGCTTTGGCGCTGTCGTGCAGCAGTATCGGAACTTCATGCGAGGCCGATTCGCAATCGGCAAAACCAACTGATCACAAGAGGGGTTACCACACAGGGCGATTGGTAAGACGTGTATGGTTTACGAGCTTGGTTACCACACCTTGGGATTAAAGGGCCGAGGGAGTACTCGCAGTTTGGCTTACCACGCCTTGCGATGGATGTGCGTGAGGGGTGGCACCGAATTTCAGAAATGTGGCAAATCCCCTGTGTTTTTGGACCCTGACCCCGCGGATCTGCGTGAGGGGTGGCACCGAATTTCAGAAATGTGGCAAATCCCCTGTGTTTTTGGACCCTGACCCCGCGGATCTGCGTGAGGGGTGGCACCGAATTTCAGAAATGTGGCAAATCCCATGTGTTTTTGGACCCTGACCCCGCGCGTGATGGCACCGCAAATGAGGTGACACCGAATTTCAGAAATGTGGCAAATCCCATGTGTTTTTGGACCCTGACCCCGCGGATCTGCGTGAGGGGTGGCACCGAATTTCATAAATGTGGCAAATCCCATGTGTTTTTGAACCCTGACCCCGCGGATCTGCGTGAGGGGTGTCGGTTTCGAGCCCCCCCAGCAATTCAGACAACGCGCCCAGGGGGTGCTAAAAATCCCGTTTGGGCGTCCCCCCCCCTCGCGCGGTCAATCAACTAGTTACAGTAACCAGCAAGAAGCAGAACTGTAACACTGGAAGCTACAACCTACGACTGGTACAGGAAACTGCGAACCTCGCGCCTACAGCCTAGTGGCCCCACAAGGGGGCCGGCGGATATATATATATATATATATATATATATATATACAGGCATGCTTAAACACATACGTACGTACATACAGACAGACAGACATACACACACACACACACATACATACATGCATACATACGCACATACACACATACATACACGCATACAGTCCCGTGGGAAACGCCTACAGGTGGCACACGGGCTAAGAGCAGCCCGAGACCTGAAGGGGCACCCTTGTGCTGTTCGTTTCTGGGCACTCAACCCTGGAACGTGTTTCCGTCTGGTGCACCTCCATGAGGCGTTGGACCCGCGGCGAAGGGGCTCGTGTCATTGACCCCCCAACCGTGTGGACATGCTTATAGTGTGTCTCCGTTTTCCCGTTGTCCTTCCATAAGTTTTGCACTGCCCCCTCCACACACACACACACACTTTTCCCAATGGCATCAATTCTCTTCGGTTCGCTGTTTTCCCCCAGTTTCCCTCCCAGCCCCTTTGCCCTGCTGCCTTCCCTCTCCACCTCCCCTGCTTGTTTCCCGCGCTTCCTGGCCCTTTAGCCGCGCCTTCCCGCCCGACTTGCGGATGTCCTCGTCCTCTTTCGCAGCCCCCATTACCTTGTACAAGTCCGCCACATTCCCCATTGCACAGGCGCCTCCCCTGTCCGTGGATTCCAGCTTCTTTCTGGCCGTTTCCACATACCCTATCGAGTTTCCACTGTTCGAGTCCCTCCACTGCCCTTCCTCACTTCGCTTCCCTTGCCTCTTCCTCTTCAGCACCCTCATCCTGCCCCTTCTGCCGCCCCTCCCCCATGGTCCCGCATCCGCCAGCCCTTTGTTCTGCTATTCCTCCCATGCCCCTCGCTGTTCCCCGTCTCTTTTTCTTATGTTCCAAAGCAGTGCTTGCATCGAGGCGGCCTTCCAGTCCTACTTGCTTCCCTCAGTAATTGGTGGGTATGTCGGGGTTTCGCCGGGTGGGCGCCCGTCGGCGCTTTGCCCTTTCAGTTCGTCGTTGTGCTTTGCCTCTTCCTGCCCGATCACCACTAGTTCCCCCCGAGGAGTGGGAGCGCCGCTGTGGCACCTTCTGGGGCCCGCCCGAAGACGGCGCCGAGGGGCACACCGAGGGAAGCACAGCACCGAGGACGGCGACGATGACGACGACGACGACGACGACGACGACGACGACGACGACGACTGCAGCAGTGGCGGCGGCGGCAATCGCGACGGCAACATCGTGGGCGACGCGGCCATCAGCGTCAGCGACGCCGAGGAGGATGACGACTCGCCGGAATGCGACGACGAGGGCAAGCAGGCTTCCCTTTGAGCGGGGGCCCGCGTAGGAGGCGCAACAGATTTGATTAAGGTGGCTTGTTTTCCACAGCAAGGGCTTCGAGGAGAGGGAGGCGGAGCAGGGCGGGGCGAGCAAGGAGAGGGATGAAGATGAGGAGAGGATGGTCGGAAGGGCGAGGCGAAGGAGGAGGAGGAGGGCCAAGAGTTGACGCGTCGCAGAAGCCGTACTTCGATCGAGGTGAGAATTCATGGTACTAAAATATGTCTGGTATGTGGGATCACAGAGGTACGATGCGGTAGAGCCGCTTGGATCACATTCGACGGCACTCTTGGAAACCACTTGTTTTCGACATTCAGAAACTCGTGAAAATAGCCCGACATTTGTACGGGAACCGTCTTCGGAAGGAGAGACCAGCCACAGCAGAAATCCACTTTCTTGCCATGTCGTACAGTTGGGATGCGTAGAGGGCCCTGTCAAAACAATGAAAACGGTTACGAGTGTGGCAACCGGCCATGAAGTACGGTACTTCGAGCGAACCGCCAAGTTGGAAAACGAGCCCGACAGCAAATGATCTTGGAGCTATTCTTTGAATCGACAAATCTCATACGAGTGCGAAATCGATCGGTGCGACTCAACAAACGGGGAACCGATGGGCCACGATCCATAAAAAAAGTTAACCCCAAAATTCCCGAGCCAGCGTCTTGTTGAATCTGGCGGGGGCCCGTACGCCGACATGCTCCCAGAGAGGGGGGGCCCAGCGATGGAGGGGCAGCAGAGCAAGTGCATGTTGTTATGATTGAACGTTGGTCGGGCCTCCCGACACATCCCCCGTAATCTTTGTTGCTGTACGTCCAGCCCGGTTTAGTCGTCCCGAGCAAGGTTGACACAGGACCGCCAGGGCGAGCCGCACGAGCCAGCTCCAGGTAAGCGGGGAGCTCTCGTACACCCAAGGAAGAGCAAGAAGAGCATGACAGCGTGAATCCGAGTGCTGTTTCTGCTGGCTCTCGCGGCCTGGTATCTGTTGGACCCGTCGCTGCTAGAGGTGTTTTGAGATCAAGATTGATAACGCGTTCACTTGAGCAAGCTAGCTAGTCTGGGGCCAGCGGACTGTTGAAGAAGGTTACGAGAAATTCTGTTCCAGGGAAGAACGGCAACGAAGAGTGAGCAAGCGAACGGTAAGGCCAGTGAAGACGACGAAGGCAATGAGAGTCACTTGGGAAAGAAAACCCAGTAAGATTTCGAGGATGGCGACCAAAAGAGGCAGCCCCAGACGCACAAATTTAGATATAGAAAAAGGGTGTGACGCTTTTGTGTAGGCTTGCGTGTTTGTACGAGCGCGCGTGCATGCACGCGCGCGCAAGCTTTGTCGTCAATCATAGCGAGGAGTCGTAAGGGCCTGCTTTCAGCGTGCATGTGCCGTTGCACTTGACGCATCGAATGCCACACAGTGTAGGTCAGAGCTAGCAAGTGTTCAACGCATGGGGACCGAGGGAGGCGACGACGTGATGGAGCTCGACATCGACATGCGGATGACTAACCTGTCGGACAGAGGCTCCTCGGGGTTCCCCAAGGCCGGTTTCGGACGTCCTCCGAGCTTTGGCTCTGTTCCGAGATGATTGCCGGATCTCAAACACTTCTCCGAAGGTGGTTTTCGTGGTTGACCAAAGATGGTTCGAGCAAGCGACAGGCAGGCGGGTCGGAGTCCACAGTCGGACATGGGTGTGCCGATTCGCTCGCTGTCCAGGAGAACGACTGTTGAGAAGCACGCGCCGTTTTTTCTCGAATAATTGAAAGGAGTGTACTGGCGACCGAGATTGCGGCATTGTTTTGTTAAATTGTCGCCGATGGCCCAGTACGAGGATCGTTGTCATGTTGTGTGTATACATGTATACGTAAACTAGAACCATCGCGCGCGCTTCGCGCGTGCTCAAGTTCTAGCTAGGCTTGATAGGCTAACTCATGTAATATCATTTTGGTCGCTTCTTGCGTCCAGGGACTCCCTTGGAGGCCCTGCGCAAGCCTCGGAATCGCATGGAAGGGGAAGTGCGGAAACGCAGAAATCAGTCTCAAAGGCTTCCTAGGTTCTTCTTTGGGAGGCGAGGGGGGTCTGAATTGTGGCCTGTTGTGCAAGAGTAGACCGGGGGCTAAACTTGAAAAACAGAAGGAATTGTGGGATTTCCATTTTGTTCCAGTTCCTCGGCGCTGTTCGGCGCTGTTTTTGTTTGTGCCTCGCGGGTTTTGTTAGCCGGGCCCCTCAGGGGTGTGGGATCTTCTGGACCCCCTGGGGGTTCTGGAGGCCTCCTGGAGGCCTGGAGAGCCGTCGAAAGGGTGTCTCGGGCTGCGCGGGAGCGTGTTGGGCCGTTCTTTACGTTCTGGGGGTTTCTTGGGGTCGTCTTGGGCTGTCCTTGGGCGTCTTGGGGGCCCCCCCGGAAGCCTGGAGACGCGGTACCGGCCAGATGTCAGGGGATGTGTGGGATCTCCGAGTAGGAGTCCCACTAGAGTGGGCTTGGTCGATGATAGACAGTGGGGTCGATGCATCAATTGACAGTGAGATCGGTAGCTACCTACGGAAACCGGTAGTTGGTGAGAACGACCGATAGGGAGGCCGATAGGTCCATTGACAGTTTCATCGGTAGATATTTCATGTGACCGATACGATTTGTACTGTGAGGTTCGTAGTAATGTCTGTCCATACGTAGACTGATCGGTAGATCGCTATACACGTAGGTCGTGCTTCCGATAGCGAAATCGATAGACCGATCGCGAGATCGACACATCGAAGTGTATATGAATAGCGAGATGAATTTGCACAGATCGGCAATCTAGGTGATGGACTGTCGGATGGATGGATCAATCGTTGGTTCGATGCATCATGGTTTTGATAATGAGGTCGGAAGTGGTCATGCTCGGGGCACGTTGGGACCAGTCAATGGGTATACCGATATGCAGATCATGGCGCCGAAGTGCCGATAAATCGATAATGGCAACTTGGCAATACGTAAGATCGATAGTTTGTGAGATCGTTCCATAAGCTGCCAACAGGTTTGCCATACATGCACGGACATGTGCACATGTTGTGGTCGGCGTGGCGCGGATCCACACCGCGGTCGAAGGCAGCCGAGGGACACCACGGGCACCACGGGGGCGAATCTGAGCACAGCAGGACGAGGGAGGGCGCGGGCGCGGGGAGAGAAGGCCGCAGGCGGCGGAGCACGCTCGAAGCACGAAGATCTTCGCGCGTCTGTGCCGGAACACGGGCGCTGGCATCGCTCGGGCGTGTGCGCCTTGTCTCGGCGAGGACCGTCGAGGAGCCTTTTGGGGTCAGTTCGCCTGACAAGCCCTCCAGAGGTTCAAACGGCGTTCCCGCGGGGGCCCGACATCACTTTGCGAGCCGACGCTCGAACGAAGGATCATGCCGAGGCACACAATTCCAGGGCGTGTATGAGACTTGGGGTGCATCAACTGGTTGAGGAGTCGTCTGCGTTGATTTCGGCTGCTGACGAGCGTGAACGTCGCCGTGTCCGTAGGGGGCTTTTTTCAATTCAACTAGATGTTCAATCAACAGCAGGCCACATCCTACCACATCTCGTGCGTTACGTGTCAAATGGTCGGCGTGAACGCCGAAGGTGATCCTGAGCGTGCGCGCAGTCTTCCCCAGAGCCTGACGATGGTGAAGACACCATTCCAGGGTATCGTCCCGTGCGCGGCCTCATGCATGAAGATTGTGGTGATCACACAGACCATGGTACGGGATGACGGTCTCTCTGGCCGCGACCGTGGGACTAATGTATCTTTGCGTGCAATGATAATTCGAACTACATCCTGTGCATGCGCCAAGCAACGATCGAAGACACTATGACCGTGAAGCTCGCCGTGTTCGAGGCGCGGCACGACAAAAGGTGAAGTCCCCGTCGGTCAAGATGGAGCGTCTAGGAGGGTGCGAGCGGTCGCGAGAAGTTTTCCATTGTCCGCCGTGGGAGATGGAAGGCAAGGGCACCGTTCAATCGAGCGTGCCCAACGAGGAGGAGAAGCAATTCATGAAGATCTAGAAGGTCGAAGTGCTCGCCGACAGTATCCTGTACAAGAAAGCGATCCAGGCAGTCGCCGCGGCTGTTTGTTCCCCGCCATCCGGGTACCCAAACGACTTATTTGACGAGCCGACTTCACGGGCGCCGCCGTTCGAACGATAGAGTGGAGCACGCGGCAGCGGGGAGTGGTGATTCATATTGACCACACAGACGGCGCTTCCTGGACGGCTCAGGAGCGACGTGCCAGGCGGGGAATGTCAGCATCAAGAACTAGTCAAAACCTGAGCATGTCAAACAATTCCAAGAAGGAGTGGACAAAACAATCCCAGAACGTCCCAGACTGTCTCGAGCGGGAATGGCGTCCTTATGCGTTGATTACAGGTCCGTCCCTGTTTGGTCCGCTCATGGTGCCACGGACGTGGTGCAGTATCGGCACGCGACGTATCTTAGGTTCCTTGAGCCCCTTCAAGCGACGTTCCATGGCGTATATGGAGGAACGCCAGGACAAGGCACCTACGTGCGAGTGATGGTGCAATCTGCGGCAGCGGATCGACCAGTGTTCAGAACCCATGGCGCGCGCTCCCTTGGAGATTTCCTGGTGGCTGCACCTGCGTGACGAAGTGCGCGATCCCGAGCCTGATTGGCCGACCTGGGTCGCATCGATGGAGGGGCAAGGCCGCGCTGCGCCGACCCTGGAGACGCCGCGCCCAGCTGCCAGTTTAATCGCCAGGCAGGAATGAGATGCCTCAGCGCCGCGAGGCGCAGAAGGATCATGGATCATCCGTCTGCGATGTTCGAGACGCTCGAGGACCGCCCACGCCAAGATTGCAAGTCCGTCGGAGCGTTCGTCACTCGCTGGGCATCGGACGTCCCACGGCGCGGGGCGAATCTGCCAGGACTCGGGCGACACAGCCACCCGCGCCTGTACAGGTCGACCGCGCGGGCATTGAAGATGACGCAGAATTCCAGTACAATTTCGCGCCTGTTGCGCCGTCGCACGCTTCAGGCCGAAATGCGGGGTCGCCGACCACAACCGGGAAGAATGTTGCAATTCGCGCGGCCTGCTCCGAGATGGGTGCCGAGTTACCTCCAGCCGTCGCCAGTGACCCATCGGCGCCCATCTTCGCCGCCACGCCAGAGACGGAGGCGCGGGCCGTGGCGGGGCAGTACACGATGAAGAACCACGGGGAAAGCTGCGACCCTGACAGCCTGACGCCGTCCAAATTCATCACCGTCAGCATCCAGCACTGGTGGGAAAAATAGCAAGCTTCCGTTCGAAACTCGACCTGGCCGCGCGCCGGGAAGCGTTCGCGGGCGCATCGCCAAGCGCGT
Organism: Prorocentrum cordatum; assembly: GCA_963575745.1. Taxonomy (NCBI): domain Eukaryota; class Dinophyceae; order Prorocentrales; family Prorocentraceae; genus Prorocentrum; species Prorocentrum cordatum. The sequence continues at coordinate 297,460 of CAUYUJ010014414.1, forward strand.
CGAACAAGGTCGCTGCGTCGCGCCCCCGCCCCCGGCAGCGGATGCGGCGTTAGATCCCCTTTGGGGCGAGCACTGCCCGAAGCAGCAGAAGATCGACGCTTGCGCGCTGGTCGCGAGGATCTGGTCGGCAGTGGAAAGCTCGGACCTTGTGGACATACATCAAGGATATCTGGTTCAACCTCACGTCCAAGGTGCGAGCTCCTGCCACTTGCGCGCGCGCGCCTGCATTGCGCGCCTCGAAGCCCGCTTCGACTGGGGCGAGGAAGCACCAGGCAAACATGCCGACCACTGGAACAAGGCAGTGGCAGGGTGCGATGAGAACATCGACACGATTGCCTTCGGAGCGATTCGGGCGCGCATCGAGCAAGGTCGCCCCGTCGTCGGCTCAGCTGGTGACGAGGCTCAACCCATGGACATTGATGGCGCTGTTGGCTCAGCTGGAGGCGCTACGGATTATGCCGCCGCTTGCTCAGCCAGTGGCACTTGTTCTAATGCCGCCGCCGGATGAGCCAGTGACGCTGCTTCCACTGCCGCTACTGGCACAGCCAGTGGTGCCGCGCATATCATCTCGTTTCCATCTCCACTTGCTGCCCCTGCTGGTCGTCGCCCCGCTCCTAGGCACGCGGGCTCTACGCCGCCGTCTTCAGCTCGGCGTGTGGGAAGCATCCCGTCACTGCGAGTTGGTGGCGATGTGATCCTGACCGAGCCTCGGTCGACTGCTTCTGTTCCGTCCAGGGCCTCATCGGTTCAGCGTCGTCGTAACCGCGTGGAAATCCGAGAGCATCGTGGTCGCTGCGTTTTTCGGGATTGGGATCGCCGCGTCGATCATTTTACGGGCAACGGCTTGCACGTCCACGACTGGAATGCCCAGGTGGACTCGGTGCTCCAACAACGCTTACAACCGACGGAGAGACGAGCGCGGTGATATACCCTGCAGGGGAGAAGGCAAGGGCGAAAGCAAAAATACCAGCCATAACCCAGGATATGGCGCACGGAGAAGATAAGCAAAATGCGGACAGACGACGAGATGCACGGTCTAGCCGTAAATCGCTAGAGACTTCTCGGTCTTAAAAATCATAGTGAAGTTCCCTGAGCTGGCGAGCGCTCTATTGGCAGGATACGTCGGTCTGCGTCGGCTTGCCACCCCGCCGCGCGCGCCGTCGAGTCCATCTTTGACGTCGGCACCTTGGGGGCCACAGCGCCCGCGGGCGGCGCGGAGCGCGGCAACTCTCCGGAGCGGGCCGCGACCGGGCCAACGCATCTCGCAGAGGGGCTGGTCTGAGGGCTTTACCCTTGCCTCTGTTTGCCGCCGCCCCCGTTTCCATCATGGACAGTCGGCCGCTATCACCATCGTACTCTTCCGCAGCTGTTTTCGCGTGCCCCAGAGTGAGACAAGGGCGCGCCCGCCGTCGTCTTTCGTCACCGGCCATCCGGTCCCCCCCATAACTATATCCGGGTACACGTGAGCTTCGCGGATAGGTGCCACGTCGAATTCGCTGGTCCAACCAGCCGCGCTACCTCCTCAGAACATGCATATTGATGCCGATGCGGTTGGTATGTCATCAGGAGAAGGGGATGTTGAGATCATGAGGACAGACCTTGCCAAACCTATGGCAAAATGTTGAATTCCGAAGGAATGCGGACGTGAAGATGGGGGGCCCTTGGGCGGGGGTCGGGACGCCGAACGGGCGCATGGTTGACCCCCCGTTTTGGAGTCAGCGATGATTTGCGATGGGTTCCAGACTCTCGGGGCTGGACAGAACCCCCAACAGTGACACGTCGATTAGTGAATTGTCCGTTTTCGGCTTTCGAGAGGGCGACGTGGCCGTTATTTTCCAGACTTGCGCCCGCCGGGTTTGGGCCCGAGGTCGTTTTCATTAAACCACGTTTTGCTAACGGGGGTTTTGTCCATCCCCGAGACTCATGGGTGGAATCTGGTCAATGCTCCAGCAAATTCCAGAGGTGTCGGGCCGCGACGACGTGCCCACCCTTCATGCGTATGTTGGCGCGGATGGTGGGCGGCGTTGTTTAAATCATCTGGGCGATTTGTGTTGTCCATATCCTTCGCCCTTACCAATCATCCTTTTATGATCGATTTTGGCCGTAAGCTGCTCTAGCCGTGGGGCGTGGCGGGGGAGATCCCTCCTTCTCTCTCCCTCGCCCTCTTTTTCCCTTTCTCCTACTCCCGCTCTCCTCCCTTTCCTCCGCCCCCCGCCCTCCCCCCTCTCCTCCCTTCCCTGTTCCTCCTCCTCCTCCTCCTCCTCCTCTTCCTCCTCCTCCTCTTTTTCCTCCTCCCCCTCCTCGTCCTCCTCCCCTTTTGTCTCGTCCTTCTGCTCATCCTCCCTCCTGTCATCCTTCTCCTTCTCCTCTTCCTCTTCTTCCTCCTCCTCGTCCTTCTCCTCCGTCTCTTCTCATTATTGAATGCAGCAGGCGCAGCAACTCCCCAGGGCAGCAACCAGAAATGAGAGACGCTCAAAGGGCAAACTAAATCAAGTGTTTTACATTTGTGGCATGTTCCACCGCACACGGGCAACCGCGCACGGATAAATAGCTCGGCATGAAGCACCACGTTGTTCAGGCCAGGCCATAGGATGCTGGCATCGCTGAATCAGGCAAGAGTTTCTTCGAACGCGCCAGCATTTGACCAAACATTTGCCGACGTGATAACAATTTGCCACAGTTGTTGTGAGCGATCGCAGAAAGCATCCCAGGATTCGCGCACCATTGTTTGGGTGTTTTTTGGTCGCCCAACGATTATCGTTGCTTATAAATGGAAAAGCAAGCAAAACATGGTCTGGGAGAGTTGAGTTGAGATTCAGGCATTACCTTTGGATTAGTTGAAGCACACCTTTTTCCAATATCATCCTATGCCCCCTTCTCCACACCTCCCCCCTCCAGCCCGCCCCGAGAAGGATGTTCGAAGACCGAATGAGCTCCGGTAGAAGATGGACGCTGTAACTTGAACGCCAGGGGGCATGCTTTAAACACTCCCTTGGTACCTGTCCGCCCCTTGGCTGTCAGGCTTTAGGCGCTTGCCGTGACATGCTAGCCCTTCGGCGCCACCGACAAGCTCAAGTCTGCCCAACGGGCGAGGAGACTTGGGCCATACAGTTACAGCAGAGGCTCAAAACATACTCTCGGACCGAGGCATCAGATCGAGGTCGTTTCGGAAAGGGTACCCTAATGTTCTTCGTGTTTGTTGGATGTTTTTGCGTATCCTGGGAGAGGGTACCCTCGAATGTTTTCAGTTTGGCAGGCGGAGGGTCTCATGTTCGTGAAGGATGTTGTTCTGTCCTAGGTCTGGCCGTACAGTGGTAGATTTGATGCACGTGTTTCATTATTGGTATTGGTTTCTCCTGAGTTGGCCACCGCCCCCCCCCCACAACGTCGATCCGGAATTCTAGACGCTTCGCGTAACCCCACCAGCGTCCGTAGCCTCTGGCTCAAGCCGTCTCTGGGCCCCGGCCCCTCGGCCGGGTCTCCCAGCTCAAGGGGACTTCCCCTAGGAGTTTTCGGGCCGCGCGCTTCCCCCCCCCGGGAGGCCATAGCAGACTCCCTGGATTCCTCTTCTTCGGCTTCACGCAGCAGCTCGGCCCAGGTCGGGCTTAGCATGGATGGGAGACCGATCGACGACGGTCCTGACTTCCCTGGGGCGACGACGACCGTGACGCCAGTGGACGACCGCGTGGCCAACGGACTGGCAGACACAAGGCATCCTCACCCTGGATCACAGGACACCATCCCGCCAGGGCAGCCGTCGCCCCTCGCCCCCTGGGACGTGAGCGCTTCCGCCGACGTTGCGTGCACACGAGACCGATGGCCTTCAGCCAAACGGGAAGACGGGGAGACACGTTCAACCCCGCGTTACACACTGACATAGCGACCTTCAGTCGCTTCCCTGGGATTGACAACGACAGGCATGACGCCCTCCCGCCTAGCTTATCCCCCTCCCTCACCCCTACCCTTCCCATGCCCATTGCTGGGCGCCCAATCTCCTTCTCTCCTGGCGGTGCAGGGCAGAGCTGGATCGCTCACGGCGATACCAGGATCACGGGGGGCGAGGGCCCCACTCCAGAGCAAGCGAATCCCCCGACGGACCCAGGTTCGCGCGACAGAGAAATGCCCCCGACGATCGACCCAGGTGCCTCAACGACGAAGACGGGGGGGGCTAGGGTGGGGGCCCCAGAGGATGACCGCGGGTGTGACAGGAGGGGAGACGTGCACACGCCTGCCCTCGGACCCGGCTCGCATCACAGAGGTTTGCGCCTTCGCTCCGCCGAGCGCCCCCCCCTTGATACTCCCATTCTGAGAGAGGCAGCCTTCAGATGCGAATGGGCCAACCCTGCCACCCCGGAGACCCATGCCCACGCTGCGCAGCCGACTTCCCCCGCGGACGTTGACAGAGGGCTTGATGGCTATCGCCGCACCCCCGCCGCCCCCCGCGGATGCAGCAGAATGGACATAGAAGATGGGCCTTCAGCCCTTGGAGCGACCTGTGAGATAGCAGATCACACGGAACGAGCCTTCAGCTCGAGGCTCCAAGGCACATCGAGCAACCTCAGAGGCGACGAGCCTTCAGCTCGAGGAACGGAGACGGCACCAACGGTCCTCGTGAGTGCCGCTGAGCAGGTGGCCATAAGCGGCGACGCGAGTCGCCGCGCGCCCGCCACCTTTCCTGGAGTTGACAGCACTGCGCACGTAGAGAATGGGCCTTCAGCCCGAGGAGCTCCCAGTGAGACAGCAGTGAGCGACCCTGCAGCTCGGGGCGCCCCAAGCGGACTGTTCGGCACTGACGGCGACGCTACGACCAGTCAACTCCTTGGGCACTCCTGCAACCCCGAAGACTTTCGTCATCCACCCGCCCCCCAGTCGGACAGTCGCGGGCGCGACGAGCCGTCAGCTCGAGATTCTCATACGGAACGAGCCTTCAGCTCGAGGGTCCAAGGCGCATCGGTTAACCACAGAAGTGACGAGCCTTCAGCCCGAGATCCAGATACAGTGCCAATGGACCTAGAGAGAGGCGCAGTCGTGACCACGAACGGAGACGACGGCGGCGACGCGAGTCGCCGCGCGCCCGCCGCCCTTCCTGGAGTTGACAGCACTGCGCACGTAGAGAATGGGCCTTCAGCCCGAGGAGCTCCCAGTGAGGCAGCAGCTTTGAGCGATCCTGCAGCTTGTGACGCTCCAAGCGGACTGTTCGGCACCGACGGCGGCGCTACGACCAGTCAACTCCTTGGGCACTCCTGCAACCCCGAAGACGTTCGTCAGCCACCCGCCCCCCAGCCGGACAGTTGCGGACGCGACGAGCCTTCAGCTCGAGATTCTCACATGGAACGAGCCTTCAGCTTGAGGGTCCAAGGCGCATCGGTCAACCAGAGAAGTGACGAACCTTCCAGAGACAGTGCCAATGGACTTAGAGAGAGGCGCAGAGGCCGTGACCACGAACGGAGACGACGTCGACCCTCCTGGGACTCCTGGTGTTCCCGTGTTGGGTCCCCCCCAGCAGGGGGGCCCTCACGCCAGCTGCGGGCAACCGACCGACCACGCCGACCCCGACGTCGACGGGGCCAGCCCTGCAATGGGACCACCCCTGGGAAGGCACACCGAAGGCCGTGCGGCAGGCGCAGACAGCAGCCCCAACAGATTCAACGGCTTCCGCCTCGACTCCGCCGCCCCCCTCCTTGGAGACACGGGCGCGGATACCAGAGCCTCGCCCAGCCTCCGCGCCGCTAACTTCACAGAAGAGACTGGCCTTCAGCCAGGAGGAAGAGAGCGAGAGACGGGTGGGCCTGGCAGCAGTGGCCGCAGAGAGGCACGCCTTCCCGCTGAGACGACCGACCGTAACCGACCTTCCTTGGGAGCGACGACGGGGCTGTCCATGGGACGGCCGCACGCGCTCAATGCCAACAGTGTCTCTGCTGATCCAGCCGTCGGGACAGGTTCCCTGGTCGATCGGATCGATCGCATCGGACCTCCGATCGCTGCCGCGGGATGGCCTCGCGCCAACCTCACAGAAGAGACTGGCCTTCAGCCAGGAGGAAGAGAGCGAGAGACGAGTGGGCCTGGGAGCAGTGGCCACAGAGAGGCACGCCCTTCCGCTGAGACGACCGACCGTAACCGACCTTCCCTGGGAACGACGACGGGGTTGTCCATAGGACGGCCTCACGCACCCAACGCCAACGCGGTCTCTGCTGATCCCGACGTCGGGACAGGTTCCCTGGTCGATCGGATCGATTACATCGGACCTCCGATCGTTGTCGCGGGATCGCCTCGCGCCTTCTTCCCCTCGTCCACTTGCTCCTCTCCCAAGTTTTCCCCTCCCGACCCACCCCCTGGGCTGCCCGACCCGCCCTCCTACCCCTCCCCCGACCTTGCCTTGGAGGAAGAACTGCGGATGGAAAACCAGAACGCCCCCTCGGCAGCTGAGGACCCCAGTCAAGCCCAGAGAGACAGAGGGCAATACGCTGCCGACCCCCACGCTCGACGGTTGGACGCCACAGGACACGCGAACGCTGACTGGGCAGCCAGTCGGGAAGCGGACGGACCCATGCGCGGCCCGCGCGTGGCGGACGCTAGGGTCACTGGCAGGGGGGGCGCCATGAACGCCCTCCGCCGTCACCTAGTGCGCATCGACGGTCCCTGGCGCGAGTTCCCCGACCGAGGGGCACCGAGGACCCCGCGAGAGACCAGCAATATGGAGCTCCTCACGCATCATGCGTGGAAGGGGGCATCGCCCAGGTCACCCAGGCATACGAGCAGACAGCCCCATGAGTGCGGCTCCAGCAGAAGCCCTCCTCCCTGGACTTGGTTCGCAGCGAGCCACTTCAGCCCCGACCCTCGCTATCCTGGACCTCTCCTGGCTTGTTTGGTCCGTCACGGGAGGAGACTACGAAGGGCGCCTTGGGGGTGTGCAACCAGACCCGATACAGGTCCTCGCCTTTCGCTTTGCGAGCATCACCCACGACCCCAGCATAAGAAGGGAAATAGTGGACGCCGATGATCCCTCCGTGGCGGAAAGGCAACTAGCGCGTCTCGAACACATGGCCATGGTCACCGCAGCGCATTACTGCGACATAGGCATGGAGCTCCCGAATGTATTCGACACCGACAGAATGCTCATGCCCACCAGGTCTCCCGGCGACGCAGTGCCCCCGCACAGTAGCGGCCCTAACCGACCAGACGGGACCCAGGACCCCATGGATGACGAAATCAGGGAGCATGCGCATAGAGTCTTAATTCATGAGTGCAGACAGAACATAGCACACTTTCCGGACCATGGGGACATCAGACAGTGGGCCATCATGAGGGGAAATCTTGGACTGGTTGGGGATGACGTACACTCGAGACGACAAGCAGGTAGAGGACCAGTACCATGGGTAGAGCCCGCACTCACAGGAATAACTGCCAGCTCAATGGGTATCCCTGGGGTACCGATTCAGCGGGGCGACAGTAGCGACAACGCATGGCCCTGGTCCACCACAGCGCATCGACTATTGTTGCGGGACTTCTTCTGCCCGACCCAACGATGCGATTTTTGCGGCTCCTGGATGCTCCGAGACCCCACTGGACGACGCTGCATCACTTGCCACAGGTTGGCTAACCCATGGAGCTACAACCAGGGTGAGCGGCAAGCAGGCGACCCCCCGCAGGGTCACCCAGACGCAGACCAGGAACAACCACTCAACAGGCACGCGCTCGACCTTCTGGACACCACCTTGCTGTTGCAGCTCGTCAGAGCGGGCATGCGGTACGCCCCAGTCGCAGAGCATCTCTACTCCCCAACCCAACCTGGCCCCTCCGATTTCACCCCGACCTGGCTCGTGGGCGAACTCCTGGGAGCCTGGGGCACATATGGTGGCCCAAGCCTCAGGCCTGGCTGAAATCTGGGCGTACGAAGGCACCGTAGCCCTCGAAGACTTCGGAGGCGATTGGCAACTTCGCACAGCAACGGTCTCCCTTGCCTTACTCTGCTCCGCGCCAGACTCCTGGGCCCTTAATGTCTGCCAGAAAATACGTCGCGTCCTCAGGACCTGCCCAGAAGGACGACTAGATGGCTGGTTCCCTCCGCATCTCTATCGCGACGACCCGAGCACGCACCCACCACCGCACTGGAGGGGTCCCCCATCGAGTAGGACTACCGCGACCGTCGCGATAGGGCCGAACACCGTTACACACCTGGATGATCTCCGCTGGCTCAGCGCCACCATCGGCGGGGACCACCTGGACCGCGCCATAAGCAACGCACGAGACGGCATGGTCCTCAGCAGTCGCTGGTGGCACAACAGAGACAGCCCACATTCCCAGGCAGCCGAGGTCATGAGAGGTGCGCTACAGGCAGCAGCACGCACCGACTGGCGCCCAATACATGCCCAAATGGGGCAAGGTACCCCCCTGGGAAACCTCGTCACAGACGCCTTTATCCGGCGCCTGGAGGCAGACAGTGGCGCCCGTGACCACGAGCGTGCTGGACGCCCCAGCGGGGGGCACTCCCCCATGGACGTAGACAACCCCTGGCGCGACAGGAGGGGCCCCACTGGCAGAGAGGGGGGCGGAGCGACAGCCCCCCACAGACCCCTCCCAGACCCCGTTGAGGACCTATCCCATGCGGAGCGCTCCCAGCGAGAGGCCTTCATCGACGAGGTGCGGCGAATCAGGAGGATGGTGGCCAGTAACTCTGTCACCCCAGGCACGCGGTGGAGTAGAATCTTGGCCCCCTTCATATGGGGCACTGCTACGGACAGGGGACGGAGCGTGCTCGAGCAGGCTTTTATGACCATCAATATCAGTACTACCATCATCAACCAGGCAGCCACTTGGTGGAGAGCACGAGGCGTTTTCTCATACAGGGACGCCCAGGTAGTCCTCGCTTCAGAAGCAGACACATCTTCCAGGGCCACCGGATCCACGCTCGAGGCACCTGAAGTAGGCAGCTACATTGCACCACAGCTGCAGGAACGAATGATGCTGCACCAAGACGCGAATGGCTCCCTTCAGACCGCCATCCTGTCAGGGGATCGGCAGGCAGTAGAGGCCGGAGCGAGGTTGCGAGCGGAGCAGGCCATGAACGAGCAGAGGTCGAATCCAAGAAACCACTGGCCCACGCACGAAGAAAGGGCGCGCCCTGGAGCAGAGGCCGCGACCGCGGAAGCTGCGAGCACAACCACGCCCTGGCACGCGGACATACGACAGTTGCTCAATTGAGCGAACTTTGCCATCCCTCAGGGCAGACTACCACCAGGCAGCACAAGAGAAGAGCACTTGGACAGGCTCATCCGCACACTTGATGCCAGACAGCGAGACGAGGAGGGGGCAGGCAGAGGGACCATGCCTGCCCCAGAAGGAAGGACTTCCGTCAACGGCGATCAGGCACAGTGCCTGGTGCAGAGCATGCTGCTAGATCACAGAGCAAATGGGCAACCAGGCTCCTGGATCTCCAGAGCTCTGTGGCTCTGCCTGGCGCCACACTACTTCCCCCTCCTGAGGCCAGTACTGACTGTGCGGGCGGTGGATTCCCGGCCTTACGACGTACTCTACCGCTGGATGACGAGAGCCGAGATGCACACTCCGGAAGACGTGGTTACCTGTCTCCGAAGGGAGGTGCCAGGAACCAATCTAGCGCCACCCTCTGAACTCACTAACCTGCAAATCCAAGCCCTCATTTGTCACCTCGGCAAGGCGGCCAGCCTGACACATCTTGACGCTAGTGCCTCCGCCAGAGCCCTCATCGAGAGCCTGGGGGACGGCCTTACCCAGATTGGTCACCCCCCCGGAGACAACGCTAGACTTCCTCCGGAGAACATGGACGCTGTAGAGGTTCCCCCTTGGGACCTGGACGTAGGTACTCCCCTACGCATGATCTGCAGCGAAAACATCCTGGGCTTCGCAGAGGTCTTGATGCCGTGCGGTCACTTGTTCCACGCCGAATGTCTGAGCCAGTGGAGGGTGAGCCAGCCAACACAGGCCCACTCCTACGGAAGATGCTTCCCAGTAAGCTGCCCTAATTACCGCTCCAACGACAGGGGTAGCATCACCGTAAGGCTGCCAGGGCGAGTCTGCGACGCTGATGCCGCTGCGGTGGCGGTACCACCAGACCTGCTGCAACTCCGCGACGGTACCTTAGCCCCGCTGTAGCCTTTCCTGGGTCTTCACGAGCTAGCCGAGGTCGTCAGGCACCTGGCTCTGGACTTGGACTGCCTCAGAGCGCAGACGCTCTCTATCAGACGGCCCCATATTTATGTCACGCTGTCGGACATGCGCAGAATCCACGAGCATGTGAGCGGGAAGAGGGCTGCCTTGGAGATGCAACAGGCCCGATGGATGTGGACGGAGCCCCACCCGACGGTGGAGACGACGCGAACCCCGATGACACGCAGAGCAGCTCGCAGAACCCTGGGACCCCGCCGCCACCACGACCCCTCGGTCCTACCAGCAGGGCAGAAAGGATACGACAAGCTCCGCGGATCACTTTCGGAAGGTGGGCCCTACTTCTCGGACGATATCCACCGGAGGACGAACCCAGGAGAAGAGGACCCATGCGGTTCCCGGTGGGACTGCTAACCACGGCGGTCCGGGACATTGCAGCCGATCTGGTAATTTCCAGAACCGCGTACGTCGGCGATCGAGTAGCCGACGAGACCGGAGTCACGTTTGCCCTCGCAGGCCCCGACGCCTGGGAGCAGATCAAAGCCTTGGTCACGGAACGCAGAGACCAGCCCCCTGGGAGCGCTGTCCCAACGATCCTCATGGTAGACGCGCAAGCTACGCAGATGGACGCTGCCCTGGCGGCAGCTTCTGCAGCGGGATGCCCGTGCTGTGTTCTCGCGATGGCCACAGATGGAGTGCCGTCCCCTGGAGGACCGGACCCCATAGAGCTCGCGACCCTGGCAAACGCGCAGTGGGGTTACCGAGCGACTAGCAAAATCACTCACCTCGTCCCGATCGGTTACCCTTACCGAACCGGCAAGCCCAGCCCACCAACGCAGCAGCTTTTTGCAGCACAGTTCGACATAGCAGGCAGGACACTTCGAACAATTCTGCCCCCGTCAATAGTCGCGCACTGGGGAAGGAGGACTGGGGACACCTCGGACGCTCTACACATCCTAACCCCCGAGAGCGGCAACGACGGCGTCGTCGCGCAGATCATGCGGTGGAAGGAAGAGCTAAGACAATCCTGCAACGGTATGATCACGGCCGAGTGGGTCACCACGAGAGTACAGCTCCCCAGAGACGAACTTCTAAGGCACCAGGGACTCGAGATGCTCTTCCATCATGTTCTTCGCTGTCGGGCAGCGAGGCCTATGAGTGGAGAGGACGGTCTACGTGCCCCTCTGGGCAACTTGCAGGCGGCAGCTCAAATCACCACGCTGGCCCACCAGACGGCGTGCATCTGGAGAACCCACGAGACGAGTGACTCAGTGCACATCCCAGTTCCCCCCAGAGCAATATGCTTAGCCCACTCCATTGCTTCCGCGACAGCCGGGGCCCTGGGGCACAGAGTGGGAATTTGCGGGACAGGGCTTCTCCTGCTCGCTACTCCAGAAAGGATCGCCGCCCCCGTCCTGAGGCACCTCCGGGACGAACTCCCGCGTATTTTTGGAGACGGATCCTCCTCCCCAGCATTAGGACCACGCCGCATCCTCCTGGAAGGACCCTGGGACGGTGGACCCTCATTCGCACGCCTTTCCGACCCCGAGGATGGCTTCCACCTGCGGTGGAACCTCGCAGGCATGGGACAAACACGGCCGGCTGACGTCATGCAAGCCGTAGAGGCCACCACCGGACCTGACACGGTCGAGCAGGTCTCCACCGTGTACGCTTGGTTCCCAGACGTCTTCGATTACAGGTATATGACACAAGTTCGCATACGCCTGGCCGCGGCTGACGCCATGGCAGCTGCCTTTGTAGGCACCAGCTGCATAGTGATCGGAGCCCAGACTATCAGGATCTTTCCCGCGACGCCAAGCAGGGACCCCATGCACAGAGCAGCCGCGGTATCCAGGGAACAACAGGAGCACGTGGAGGCCCTGGCCAGCACCACCGTCCGGCAAGCCCCCAGGCGCGCCATTCAGCCCCAAATATTCGAGATCACCACGATGGATAGGCACGGGGCCCAGCTTGGATAAGTTCGCCTTCGTAGCATGCGCCCAGACGCGTGGCTCCCTGGGCACAGCACGCTCCGGCTCTACTCAGCCGCGGTCGGCTCGGCGAATGCACAGATACTAACTCGGCTCTGGCCACTACCGGACGGCCCGAACGGCACCTCGCACCCAGCCAACACCAGAGCCGCCCCACCTGTCATCACAGACGACTGGCTCCGGGACAACGCCAGGGCAATGAGCAGGAGTGCGCCCAACACGGTATCCAGTGAGTTTCATGGAGGAGGCCTGCGGGACTACGAAACGGTCCTCCAACCCGGAGAATACCTGCTTGCGGCAATAGCGGCCGGTGGAGCTGTAGAGGTTACCACGAGCGGCGAAGCTGGATTCCTCTTCACCTCAGTCCCTACCTGGGTGACGATACTTCTCCCCGCGGATGCTGACATTAGAGCAGCCGCAAGAGGTGCAGACAGACCACAAGCCAGACTGAAGCTGCAGCTTGCAGCTGGTCCAATCCACGTTGCACGCCTGGACTCCGCCCCCGCGGCGACCCCAACTCCCGCCTCTGTGGGACTACGGGTCAACGCACCTTCCCAGCAACCGCTCCCCAGGCGCGCCACCGCATCCCTCAACCCACTCCCTGGACCAGCCAGGCCCACGCACTTCCCAGAACTAGCCGAAGTGCTCGTGAGCGCATGTAGACCCTCTCCGGCTGACCTGGTGCGAGCTGACGAAGATGCAGTAGGCATCGCGCGGGGCATGTTAGGGAGATTCGCTGCAGTTGTCCCTGGGCAAGCGGTCCACGACATGGCACGGGGCGTGCAGCGCCGGATCGCTTTCGAAATCCGAAGGCAACTGGAAGGCCGGCCCATACAGAGGTACAACTGGGACATGTTTGCCGCAATCTGGATCCTGCAGCTAGCGAATCCGGGGAACCTGGACCGTGACCACGTCTGGCAACTCATCCGGGAGCTCGGGATCCGAGAGGAGGTCACGAGACAGCTCCCTTTCACGCAATGTCTCGCGCCTGAACCCGACGCCACTTATTCAGCACATCAGCCGTGGCTCGAAGTCCCTGGATCCAGAGGTGCAGACGTTGACGCCGCCACCACGCATCCCATCCCAGAGAGTGTCATCAGCGCCCTGGACGCCCTGATCAACAGGCTCTCAAACCTCCACTGGGAGGAGCGGCGGCGCCACGATCCTGGTAGGGTGACCCGTGGACGGAGAGCAGGCTCCCAGACAACCAGGACCACGGGCGCGCGGGACAGGCCTGTCGACCCTCCAGGTGTGAACGAGCGCAGAAGCCGCAGCCGGGCGAACAACGAGATGGGAGTCGCAGGCACGCAAGCCAGCGACGTGAGGCCGTCAGCCACCCCAGTTCCTGGATCGACTGCTCTTCCGACAGGCCCTGGGTTGACGACAGCGCCGACAGTGCAGACAAGGACAGGCCCCAACGGTGGATCTAACGACAGCCCTGCTATGAGCGCGAATGGGACACAACCACAGACCCTGTTGGCCGCACCTGAACAGGGTGCGACACCTCCATCCCTAGCCAGGTCGCCAGGTGGCAGAGAGGTGGACATCGACGCAGGCCGCGAGGTTAACATCAGGCAAGATCCCCCCGGGTGACCCCTGTGAGTCCCGCGACACCCAGCGGTGGGTCCATGCGGACCCGTGCCCCGGTCCACGAAACCAGACCGAGCCCTGGGAGCACAGAAGACCCTGCTCCAACCGACACCTCTGCCGAGACAGCGGGAGTCAGTGGAGCGGGCGCCACAGGCAGTCCCGAGAACCACACCGGCGCAGGCGCGCCAAGAGGCGATCAGACCTCTCCAGCAGACGCGCATGCCAGCCTGGAGCAGCCCACGACAGGGAACGGTGGGGCCATGACTCCGGCTAGCGCCAGAGACGCGCAGTGTACACCCGCGACCACCTTGGCAACGAACGACGTGGGGGAAGGATCCCCGACAACCGCACCTCCACGGGCCCCAACAGACCCAGCATCAGCCCAGAGCAGGAGACCACCTCCGGGCACGGTGCAAAGCTGCAGTAGCGACCCCCTGGGACGAGGAGATACGCCGAGAAACGGGCCCGAACTCCCTCCGTGCATGGAGAGGGAGTGGAGACGGGAGTATGAAGCCACGGCAGGCACGCTCAGACAAGCGCAGGCGCACGCCATCGACGGCACAGGTAACCCCCCCACCGAGGACGAGTGGAACCGAGTACTCAGCGCGATAGCCTGGGCGGCTGCTATACCACAACTCGACAAAGCTGTACGGGACCTACACGAAGACCTTGGCCTCACCATGCGAATTCCAGATGCCTTCAGCGCCTACTGGAACACCCATCCACCCCCTGGGACGCGCAACCCCATGGGCAGGAGAATCCACACGCGCAATGTGGCGCTAACGGCAGACGCAGCCTGTGCCCAACTGAGGCAACTCGCGGCCAGCCCGGCGGCTCGCTGGAACTGCGCGTCGGCACCCGAGACCCCCCTCCAGGGCCTGACGCCAGCCATGCTCCGCACCATTTTGCGCGCGGGAGCCGGCGCACCATTCACCGACGACAGAGACCAGGTCCTGAGTGAGACAGTAGAGGCCTCTGTAAGGAACCTCCATAGTTCTGGAAACACCGCCCGACGCGCTGGCACGCCCAGACGCGCACGCACCCCGGCTGGCACCATCGTGAACACAGCAGAAGCCGCTGTGGCCAGACGCGTCCGAACCAGAAGTGCGGCCGAGCCGCGACCGCCCGAAGCCAGCGCCCAGCCGCACAGCACCGCCGCAAACAGGGCGCGCAGGAGCCCGTCCCGCCGAGCCCCCCGGGGCAGGGCGGAAGGCACACGTAGGATTTCACTGCGAGGCACGGGCCGAACCAGAGCAGCTGGCAACACCAGCAGGGAAATGTCCACCAGACCAGGCACCAGGGCACCCAACCCCAGGACCCTGCTCGACCTCCGGGAGCGCTCCCGCCATAGAGCAGGAGAAGGCACCCCCACTGGTGTCGCCTGCCGAGGCGTGACAAGACGGGCCTCCAGGCCAGCAAGCGCGGAGGACGGCCGGACTCGCAGGCCGCGACCCCGACAAGCGGGGTTCACACCAGACGAGCCCACTGCAGCCCCCCAGCCTGCCGATGTGCTCCAGCAGGTATGGGAACGACACAGGAACGGACGGACCGGCCTCTCCCCAGTCGCCCCTGCCGACACGACGCTGGCCGCGTACCAAATCGCAGGTCTGGACAACACGCAGATCATCAGCACGCTCAGGGCTCTGCAGCAGGATGGCATTGTTTCCCACGGCTCCTCCGACGGCACTTGTGACATCTCGGGACACCTTAGGCTCCACTCAACCGCCGACCCCAGGCTAGGGGACGACTGGACGCACGATTTCATTCAGCAAGCAAGAGCCCGAGTGGTCGACCCTAGACCGAGCCCGAGTGCCGCCCTGGGACCAAGCCTACACCTTGTCTCACTCTTCGATGGATGGGGCCTGGCGAGACTTGCGATCGGCGACCTCATGGCCAAAATTGCCACGGTTCCACGTTTCAGATCCTCCGCTTTTGTCGAAATAAACGAAGAAGCGGCATCTCGAGTCGAAAGGCGTTGGGACCATGACAACGCTACATGCTGTGACGGGGGCCCCCCGCACTTGAGACTAGGAGGCGATGTCTGGGATCTACTAAGAGGAGACGACGGGCAGACTCCCTGGTCCGACCACCTGAGAACCCTGGATCCTGGAAGCCTCCTCGTCATCATGGCCGGACTCCCGCGTAACAACTTGCCCGCAGCCAGCCAACACGGAGGACTTGACGGGCTCGCTGGCTCTCAGTCAGTGCACTTCTTCGCCGCGCCGCTCCTATGGAGCATCGCACGTAGGCTCCGGCCGGACGTACGCGTCCTAGTATGCTGCGAAGGCCCAGCTACGATCCTTTCGGCACACAAGCAGGCAATGTGCGCGGCCCTGGGAGAGCTTCCACTCGATTGGGCGGTCCGCCTAGACGCCGCCCCCACAGTGGCCAGCCCGAGAGATCGCCTCTGGCTCAGCAACTGCCCTCCCGCCGAAGATCTTGTCACGCATCCCAGACTCCCAAGTCCCTGGGAAAAACGATGGACCTATAGACCAGACGGACGCATCCCCACCTGGACCCAATCCAAGGCTCCCGCCAATGCCCTCGAGGCCATAGTCCCGCGCAGCTACCAGACGCACCCACTGTGCCTCCTGTACAGCGAAGACAGCAGCTACAGGTGGCTCCTCCGCACGCTCTCCGACACCAGGAATGGCATTAAGAACATCCTTGCGGAAACTAGAGCCGAGCGTACCTTCCAAGGCTGCACAGAAGGGTTGGCCCTCGTCTGTCAAGGTAGAGAGCGGGAGAGCTTAGCCAGCGAAGGAAAGGTGAAGGCTTGGGCAGGATGGCTGCTCGCACACGGAAGGGAGCATGGACTCAGGAACCCATCCCCTGAAGAGCGGGCGCGAGCAGTGGGCCTTGGGTCCTACTGCCGGTCCTTGGACATTAGGGGGAGGAGGCTCTACGACGCCGTAGGGATCCATTGCGACCCGAGGTGCCTCCAGTGCAGACTCGCGTCCTCCATCCTGGCGTGGAGCAGGAACGAACCCATCCCCGGACAACTTCACGAGGCTCCGACCGAGGGGCACATGTGGGCAGCATGGAGACAGGCGCGCAGCTTCGCGGATAGAAATTGCCCTTGGGCACCGCTTGCCGAAAACCCTTTCCCAGGCGACATGGTACGAACCATGCTGCAGCAGGAACTTGCCGATGATGGGCCGCCGCTCCCCTAGACTCGCCTGAAGACCCAGGGACGCTGCATCGCGCCCTTGGGTCTCCCCCGCTCACGAATCTCGTTCCGGGGGCGAGAACTAGAGCTTGGCAAGCCGCCAGCTCCTCCCTGGGACGTGCCCTGGCGCTACACTGTAATTACACCGTCCGGCGGCCGCGATCCCTCTGGGCCTACCTACATGCAATCGCCTGGAACAACCCCACGTGGGCGGACCTCTGCGGGGACCTCCCCTTACGGGCCCTGGTCGACGCAATCGCAAATTCCACTCAGCCCGGCACACTCAAACTGGGCTGCTGGAACGTCAGGTACCTCAAGAGAACGACTGCACACAAAAACATGATCAAACACGCCTTCTTAACGCAAATGACCACCAACGGGAGGATCGGACTCATACAGGAGACCCACTGGACGGAGCACGAAGCGGCCGTCTGGTCCACCATGTTCCACGCACGCACCCTTATCGCCTCACCAGCCTACATCGGACCAGCTGGGGGCCGCGCCGGCGCAGTGGCAATCCTCATTCCGCATGGCACGACGCTCCTCCGAGCCGAAGACCTCGTCCCTGGGTGCGCCGTTGCAGCCACGATCAGGCGAGGCGATAGCACCTATCGCCTTGTATCTGTGTGCCTCCCTCCGTCCAGAAAAGCTGAAACCATCGATGCCATCCGTCAGGCCATCGAGAGATGGGATGACACCCCCACGTATTGGGGGGGTGACATGAACATACAGATTGACAACCCCAGAGATGGCGAAACTGATGAGGCTGTGGCTCTCTCCGACCTTCTCGCGTTGACTAGGTCAAGCGTCTGCCACTGTGACGGGCCCACCAGGGTGGACGCGGACAACGAGTCGCAAATCGATATGGTTGCGTGCCCGTTCCGACAGCTTGGGGCCTATGGAGTCAGGAAGGCCTGGAAGCCTTCAGTCTCTGACCACGCCATCCTGTACCTGGAACCACAGGGCGCCCCCAGAACTCGCAGAGACAACACCATTCGCGCCGGTGACCTACGCCTGCTCCCGAGCGAGGCGCATGCGGAGCTGAGAACCCTCTACGCCTTCCTCGAGCGCACATTCGGGCTGCCTGACATCGACCTGACCAGCCTCCTACAACCCGCCGACTGGGTCCGCCCGGCGGGCCCCGGGCAGTTCCCAGCCAGACACAGTGACAACGATGACGGCGAGGGAGAGAGAGAACTGGAGCTGTCAGCTCCACCTCCGGCCCCCAATCTGGTAGACGATTACACTGTTCCCCTTATCCCTGCCCTTCTCACTCTTGGTCGCCACGCCATGTCCGCGGCCATACAAGACTGGTGGAGGAAGTGGCGCAGGAGCAAAACCAACCGCTCGCCAGGTACCCTGCTCGCTGCGGCGGCGAGATCCGAGTCCAGCACACGCCCGGTGGGGACACTCGCGGCCTGGCTTGCCGAGTACGAGTGGGACGGCAACGACCTGACCCCCCAGCAGGCTGCCTTTTGGCTGCCGAAGTGGGACAACGACACCGCTCAGAGGCGTGCCGCCCGCCTCACCCCAGTACAAAGGGGCCCTGGGGTCGAACGCCCTGCTCTCGCCTCCCACTACCGCACGGGCCGTGAAATCTTCGTCAAGACGCACGCTATCCTGGGTGTGCGTGACCCTGATGGGAGGTGGAAGGAACGCACGAAGGAAGTTGACGACGTCCTATGGCGGAGCCGAAGTCAGATCTGGCAAACCGCCCCCCCCCCTTCCCCCAGCTGCGGAGCGTATCCTCGACGAATACTTCAGGCACAAGGATCTTGGGCAGTTCCCGGATTCCCCCAACCCGCAGTGGGGCAGGATCGCCTCCCTCGTCCTGGGTCCGAGCGGGAGTGCTCCTGGGGTGGACGGAGAACCGTATGAGCTGTACCATCCTGGGGCCCGTTTCGTTGCCGGCCTGCTCGCCCAAGTCTGGTACGCCGCGGATCTGAACCCAGAACTCATAGACCAGGTCCTAGGCCCCCCCATCGACCTTCTGGTCTGGATTGGCAAAAAACCTGCTGCTGAGCTACCCAACGATATGCGACCCTTACAGCTCCCCACCTGCCTACGAAGGCTGCACGGTGCAACCATTGCCGACCGCCTCGGCCCCGTGATCGAACCTAGGCTCAGCCCTAACCAAGCGGCCAAGCGCGGGGGACAGTGTGGTCCCAATATCACATCCGCCACCAACCACCTCGCCCTGGATCCAGTGGCTGACACCGAACCTGGGCCATCGTGGGCGGCCCTGCTCGGCGTGCACCAAGAGGCCGTAGACCAATATATACAGGGCGCCACGAGGCACTTAGGTCCTGCCCCCAGCACTGCCGTCCTCTTCTGCGACCAGAACAAGGCCTTCGAGCGCATATCCCTGCAATGGATGGGGCAGCTGACGAGGCGCTGGCAACTCCCCAGCTGGCTCCTACACTCCGTGGATGGCCTGGTTAGCAGCACGAGCGTGCGCACCTGCAAAGGAAAATACAAGAGCAGGATAAGGAGACTCCTACGATCCACCGGAATGGGAGGCACCGCCTCCCCGCTCCTCTGGCGCTTGGGGCACGACCCTCTCATCAGCGCCCTTGGCGACATCACTGGGGCGAACGACCCGACATACGTGGACGACCTGGCGGCCCTTCTTGGCGCCACTGCCCAAACGCTCCGTGCCGGCATTGCGCTGCCCTGGCTCGCAAGGACGCCAGGACTCTTGGTTGAAGCCCACAAGTGCAGAGGGATCGAGGCACCTGCCGGAATCGACGTCAGACAACATCTCTCCACTGCCCCCGTGGACTTCACCGATAATGGCAACACGACGACGGTCACAGGCCTTCCTGCGACGCTTGTCCTGGAAATGATCAAGCGGACCTGTGGACCTGACAGCGCGGCGCTGTGCACTCCCTGGAGCTGCCCACGCAGGTGCAACTTCAAAACGGCGCTGGTTCCAGCCGGCGACCACGGTTGGTGGAGACGTGCCATGGACTACACTCCTTTTGGATCCTCCGCTGTGCGCCCCCAGTGGCCCTACCTCGGCGCCTGCATCGTATCCAGGGCCGCTGAAGGAGAGATCCTGCCGCCCCGGGGCGCAATGACCCGAGGGCAGCTCGACGCCCTCGTCGCGGGCACCTGGGGCAAATCTCTTCCCAAGCTCCGGGACCGTGCCATGGCCCTACACCTTGCCAATATGTCTCCCACCAAAACCGCCCTTGCCTGGAATACCTATCTCATTGCGCTCATCCCCTACCCCTCGCACTACTCCCTACCCGACACCGTGCATGAGAGGACACTCCAGGCCCACCTTCGGGTCGCTCTCGGCCTTGCCTCCGCTTCCTGGATCCCCGACAACATCCTCATGGGCCTGGGCATCCGCTTCCAGGTTCCCGGCTGCCCCAAGTGCCCGGTCGCCACCTCGCGTGCGATTGCGGCCAGGGCACACGCCCTGGATGACCTGTGGGGCCCGCCACAGGCACGGCACAAGGCGGGGAGATGGTGGAATAAACTCGCGGAATGAGCCCCACAGACCCGGCTCCAAGGTACTGACTGACTCCAGGGCTGCCGACCTATTCAATCGTGCAGTGAGAGAGCCTCCCCGGCTGCGAGCTCGGTACTTTGGTCGCGTGGTTTATGTCGCGGCCTGGACGCAGCTCCACGGACATACTGTTAGCAGGTGGTTCGCCACAACCAGCGACGAGCGCAGGTGGGCACAAACAGACGGCGCGGAATGGTCTCTCCTGGGACACTGTGCATCCTTCACCGAGGCACATCACGTCCTCCGACTCTTGGCCAATGGGCTGCCTGGGTCCGCGCGCCGGCGGAGCGTGGCAGACAGGATCCCCCACCAACGCAGCTGCGGCAGGTCGGCCAAAAGAGTCTGGCTCACTGCCAGGCAACGGGATGATGGCCAGGCCTGGTGTGACTCCTGCCTTGGGCCCTGGAGCGGTGAGGCCGCCCTCTGGCCTCTCCTAAGCGACGACGTCCTCCCCGAAGACCTGCGCCCACTCGCTGCAGAGCGAAGAAGACATCACGTCAGCATCAACGTCCCCATGCGGCAGGGACTCTACGGTGCCTGCCCTCTCTGTGGCCTTGGGGAAGCCACCACCGAGCACATATGGTGCTGGTGCCCCGCGGCTGCCCTTGCCTGGGAAAAAGCTAGAGGCCCAGACCACCCCAGGGACCTTGCTACGGCGATGTGCACCAGGGGACAACACCAGAGGTTAGTGTGCCGCCTATTGCACCAGACCTCCTTCAGATACTGTGCGAACCTGGACAGCACCCCTCTTGGCGCCGACGAAGCCGCCAGGCTCATCGTCCAGGGCATCACTGTGCCCGACTCCGATCTCCAGGGAGACGACGAGGAGGACGATGACATGCACGAAGGACAGCCCCCGGGCGCCCCGGCAGATGAAACCGCGGTCTGGGCCCCTATGCTCGACCCCTGTCAGCAGTGCAATCCCCAAGGGCCACACCTACTGCGTATACGCAGGGCAGCCGGACCGCATCTTGGCAGACAGGCACCACGAGCCGGAGGGGAAATCCGGCGCCTCCCTATCACAACTAAAGCCACACGAAGTGGGGACCGGCTCGCTGTTCTCCAAACTGGCGACCCCAGGGCGAGCTGGATGCCCCCTGGGGTGGGCTGGTTCCCGTGCCCCAGGACAGACAGGGACCCCAGCGCCCTCTGGACCAAAGCTTATTGCAGGCTATGTGACCAGCACACCCTCGTGCTCAGAGCTGGCAGGGATATGGATGCGGGCGAGGAAATCACGGTCGGGGACTCCCCGCTCCCCGCCGCCGACACTGCCCAATGGCCCTATGAGCTCACGTTCGACGGGCGAGCGCGCCGAATCGGAGAGGGGGACAAAGTCTCCGGTGCGGCCGCCGTCCTGGAGACACGACCCGCGACGCGGCTACCCGCGCGTCGTTGCTGTCGCTGGCGTTGCCCTCCCAGGCTGTGACAACGCACAGACGGCAGAGGCCTCAGGGTGCAGAGCTGGCCTCGCCCTGTTCCCCCACGTCGAAAGCACGCTTCGAGGTGTCAGAGTGGTCGGCGACAACCTAGCGGCCATCCGATACGGGGCCGGCACCGGGCGCTACCGACGGCTCCATCTGGCGCAACAGATGGATTTTGCCCTCAGGCAGGCCAGTGAGGCCGGCTGGACCCTTACATGGCAGGCGGTACGACGCCGCCTCAACAAAGCGGCCGACCGCCTTGCGACTCTTGGGGTCTTTTGGGCCGACGCCCTCCGACACGCCGGTGAACTGGCGGTCACCTCCTGGGTCGTTTGGGACGGTACCCATCGCCCCCCTCCTCTCCTCTTCCCCGCCGTTGGTGTCGACCTTTGCGACTTGGACCAGGTTGCCCGTTTCGTTGACGCTCTCGAAAATCCTCTTCCCCCTCCTCTTCCCTGACCGCCCCCGCCCCGACACACTAAGGTCCCGACAGCACGCAGCCTTCAGCTGCCGCAGCGACAGCCAGCAGCCTTCAGCTGCCGCCCTGGGACCGACGCGACGCCCTGGGACCATGCCTAAGAACAACCAAGGCCCCATCCGACGGCGGCGCTCCTGTTTGCCGTACTGTGAGGACGGGCCGCCAGTGCGCATGGGCACACGCGTCTTCCTGGCCCGTTTCTGTCCCTGGATGCGTTGGGTCTACTTCAACGGCGGGCGGCGCCACTGGTGCGAAATCTGCCAAGAGCCCGTGGACGACACACAGCACATCCTAAGTGACAAGCACTACGAGATGTCGGATGCGCGGTACCAAGACGGTTGGCCCGACCCGTTAGCACTTTTGTCACTCCTGGGAATCTGTGGAGCAGTTGCACGGGTGGTTCCTGGGACACAAATCACCGTGTGTATATTGTGCGAAAGCCCTGGCTCGGCTGGAGACCCGTCAAACCCTCGGTCTCCCAGGACGGCGCACGTTCGCCCCTGGGTCTCTCGATCCCAGAAGACGCGCTGCACGTGCCCACCACCTACCCTCTCTGGGACGACGCGCCGACGTACAACTGCCCTGGAGGTACCAGGTCCGACCCAGAGCAGGCACGGACGCACCTGATGGACAGACGTCAGGCTACAAGGACGGGCCTCAGACAGCCCGACAACGGCGACGAGACCAGGACGCGAGCGAAGTCGCCCATCGGGCCCCCGCCTGCCGCACCTGGGCAGGCTACTGACGCCTCGGTCGGACTTCCACCCCCGCCCCCGCCGCCCCACCCTCCGCCCGCCTGGGACCCGCCCATTCAGCAGCGAAGAGTGGTGCTGTCCGAGGAGGACGCTTTATCACCAACAAGCCCAGCGGGTCTGGACGATTCGTTGGCTTTGCAGGCAGCAGCTGAAGTGGCCAGCCTCTACTCTGCACCACTGGACTCTCCGCTTTCCAGGGTTCACCCCAAGGCGGCACTTGGGGAGCTGACGGGTGCCGTTCGACTCCCCTCACAGTGGCCCTACTCTCTCCAGGATCGAGGACAGACGCTAAGGAGGATCGCCTGGGTTGAAAGCCAGGCCTCTGTTGAGACGGTGGACGACGGAAAAGACTTCACACGAGAGGACTTGGCCAGGAAAGGTAACTGTGCGCTCGGCGTCCGCATCACTAGGATCGACGCCAACACTGAGCTGGACGACCTAGACACCTTTCGGCCACGAAACGCGATGGATCTCCCAGAAGGTAAGGAACTCTACTTGCTGGAGTGGCCTTCTAAGTACAAGGTTGCATCCAGGATCCAGGAAGGGGACAAGGAAGGCAGGGGGCGATACATTTCCGTCACGGGCCCCACTGTCGACAAATCGCAGACGTCACGGTCTGGTGGCCCCCCTCCCTGGGAGGCCCCATCCACCCCAGAGACGCCCAAGCGCTCGGCCTCAGCACGTCTGCCAGGTACCCCTCCGACAGGTGCATAGTGCTGTGCAATAGTGGGAAGGGAGGACCTTTCCATGAGGACGAGACCAAGGCGAAGCGGCCCCAAAGCGAAGACGCTCCCTGGTATCGAGTAGACGAGGCCCCTTCCGACATCCAGTTCTGGCGGCAGTGCTGGGCTCTTGACCAGATCTACCACCTCCGACAGAACCCTGCGGACCTGTTTGCCCACCAGCTGTCTCCTCTGACCTTTCTCTTAGCCTTCGTGCACGCCCCACGCGCGGATCGACTTGCGGCCAACGACCTGAGGCGCAGCTGCTCCTTGGGCCTGAGCCTGAGGGCCAGAGCTGCCGCCACCCTGGGCTACGACGTTCCCGACGCCGACCACACGCAGGCTGTCCAATGCGGCCTTCTACCACGGGCACCTCCACTTCCCCTGGGTTTGAAGGCTTTCTCCGACGACGAGACTTCGGTCGCGACAGGCTCCGTCTTCCAGAGGGCACGCCCCACTCCCAGCTCGGACACCTTCCGCGACAGGGTGGACAAACACACGCCGAACAGCGACGCGACCAAGGCCCTTCAGGCCACCCTGCACCACCACGCCGTACTAGTGCACGGACCCCCTGGGACAGGCAAGACCACCTTCTCTGTAGCTTGCCTGGATATGTGGGGAAGCTGCTTGCGCCTGGGGCAGGCAGTTGCGCTGGCCGCCGGCTCCAACACAGCGGTGGACCAACCAGCTCCAGCGATGGCCGAAACACAGCGTCAACAACGCCTGGATCCGGACAGGGGATTTCCTGGGAAGTTCGTGCGCCTGGCAAGGAAGGAGCGTGTCAACGAGGCACTCGTCGACCTGACGCCTGAGGGCCACCACAAGAACGCCCATGGGGAATTCCCGTTCCAGGACGGGGACAAGAGCCAGGACTTCAGGCCCTACAAGGCGAACCTACTACGAGACGCCAGGGTAATCATGTCCACGCACGAGGCAGCCGAGGCCCTCGGACAAAAGGACAGCCCCCACATCGTTCTCCTGGTAATCGACGAGGCTGGACAGGCCACGGAGCTCCACGCGCTCATGTCCATGGTAAACCTGATCAACAGCGGCGGGGTCCTGGTCCTGGTGGGTGATCCGAACCAGTTGCCCCCTACGGTGCTCTCCAAGCTTGCGAACGACCTGGGACTCTGTGTTAGCATTTTCGACAGGATGTTCCACGCACTCCGCGGCCAAGAGTCGGCCGTGGTCCACCTTTCGATCTGCTACCGCATGCATCCGCAGCTACTTGCCTTTCCGAACGCCGCCTACTACGGCAAGGGCATGGCCTCCGGTATCATGGACCCGCTCAGGGACAGGCCCATTGTTGAAGGCATCCCATGGAGAGACATTACACCCTGGGAACCCGGACGACTGACAAAGCTGGCGTCTCTCACCGGCTCCGACGAGAACGATCTCCGCACGACCCTTGAGCAATTGGACCCGCCGCCAAACGGAGACAAGCACCGCTTCCTGCTGGTCGACACACCCTCCAGGGAAGTAACGTCTAACCTCCAACCAGGCTACGCCAACCTCCCCGAAGCAGCACAGGCCGTGGACATCGCGCGGGCACTTCAGCCTGAGCTCGGAAAAGGCACCTCCGTCAGAATCGTGGTTGGCTACCAGCTCCAGACGGCGATCCTCACGGATGGCTGGCCGCAGGGCCCCCGCCATCTCTCCGGCGCCCTGCGAAACTCGAAAGGTGGCAGGAAGGGGGAGGCAGGCAAAGGGAAAGGCGGCATTGCTACGGCCACAAGGTGGACGCGCAACGGTGGGAAACTGTCTTTCGGGAGGACCGCAATGCCCAAACAGCCATCGGCACTTCCTTCCCTGGACTCCGGCAGGTCGCGGGCGAGCACATGAAGAGCGGGGCGCTTAAGCTCACCACCATAGACTCCAGCCAGGGAGGGGAGGCGGACATCGTAATTGCACTAACTACGAGGAGCAACGGGAACCACAACTGGGGCTTTGTCGACGACGCCAAACGCCTGAACGTGGCGATCACCAGGGCCAAGCGGCACATCCTGATCTTGGGAGACGGGCGCATGTTCGCCAACGCCACCTGGTCCCAGCTGCGCGTGCTCTCTGAATACGGGCGCCTGACCCGCCTCTGGGTTCGCTTTCGTGGCAGTGCTCCCGCGGGCCACAGGAGTTCCCTGGTCATCGACGAGAGCTTCGACCCACTGCTCGACCTCGCCTCCTCGGTACCCCCACCTATTGCCTGGAGCTGCGACGCAAAGGGGGGGAGTGGACAAAATGAGCTGGACGCGGCCAAAAAGAAAGCACGTGACGCCCAGGCTACTGGTTTCGCCGAGCGCTACAACACTCCCCATGGACGAGCACTTCGACTGGGACTCCCTTGGGAAGCTTATCTCGGGCGGCCTCAACGATATCTCGACGCCTGCTTTCCACGTCCTCATCTATCTGATGTTTGGACTGCACCCGCACGAGTTCTCACTGGCCGAGACACCGCGACAACCGGGCAAATTCGACCGCAAGGCGTGGTCGCACTTGGGCTTCCTGTTCGACATGTCCCTGGGACTAGACGCTACTAATCTAGTCTACAACATGCTCTGGGCCGCAATGGCGTGGACGCTCGGCCTGGGCACCCCCTGGCTTGACGCGAACTACGCAATCCACGACGACTCCCTTCCACCGTTGCCTCACGTCAGAGGGAGGCGGGTAACACTCTGGGGGCGACGCCAGTGTACCCCCAAGGGGCTCTTCTGGCAGGTTCCCAAGGCGTGGAGCACTTCTACTAAGGACTGCTGCAGGCACAGGAAGCACCCTGGAATGGCCGGGCTGCAGGACATCCTCCGTGGCGCGTCCGACGGCTCCAAGCAGGACGGGATCCGTAAGGAAATCATAGACACCGACGGCCTCCCTATGGAATCCTGCAAAGCCCGGTCGCTCTTGGTCGTCATGATGCTCATGCTTCGCGAGCCGCGCGTTTTCCTGTGGCCATTCTCTCACGCAGAGCAGACCGGGGACGTCATCGAAGCCATCCTGGGCTTCTGTGTCCCCTGGCAAGAGGCTCATCAAGGTTTCCGGCACGACTTTGCACCAACCTGGAGCCCCACGTTAGACGACCTAGCCGACCGCCACGGCCGCATCGAGGCAATCCTGCCCCACATCTCCAAGCTCGTGGCGGTGGCGCACCACCACCCGGATGCGCGGGCAGCCGGCTGCCCGCAGACCTGGAGTGAATTGGACAGGCAGGACTTCCAGCTGAAAGCGCCGATGCTCGTCCTCGAGAAGATCGTCCCGGCCGCCACTCTGACTTCCCTGGGTACGCACCGCTGCTCGGTGTGCGCGCTTCACCTTGCTCTGGCGGGAACCGACGCCTCCCTGGGCGCCGACGATCGACGTGCGGGGCTTGCATACACTGGCGGCGGATTCGCCTTATCCAATACCGACCTCAACGCACCCTTGCCGTCCACCCCCGCCCCAGGCACCAAACAGGACCCTCCATACATTCCTGACGAAAGGCTCGCACCCGAGCAGAAAAACGGCAGGTTCAGGTGCGACAGGTGCGGGAGGGACCAGCTACGCTCCACCGATGGCACGTGGATCTCCGACGACACGCGCCAGATGGTCGCTCAGAATAGGCCCCAGGCCTACCTCAACGGCGCAAACATGGGATGGCACTGCGAGACCTGCTGGATACGATACCTGGAGGATCAGGGCATTCCAGCTCCGACAGGTGCGACAATTGCCGACAAGGTCAAGGAACACGAGCAACAGAGGATGGGTGCTGCTAGCAACGACAAGGCGGATGCTCTCCCCTCCCTGGGTCACCTCCCACTCGGCTATGGATGCAGCCCCCAGGCCGACACCAGAACGCTATCGGACCTCTTCATGACGCCGATGGGCATGAAGATCCCTGAGCGTGCCAACACCACCATTCCCATCCTACGGATCCGAGACGAACGGTTCGGCCTCAAAGCTGCCCAGAGCCAGAGCTACTCCGCTCGGTGCGACACATGCCCCCCGGGGGCTCCGCTCCTCGTCTGGAATGCAGGAGCCCCGCCCCTGGGCTGCTTCATATGGAAGCCAGCGGAAGGGATAGGGGTGCCTGAGCAGGCCGGGCTGCCTCCCATCGACAAACGAGCCATAGCCTGGTGGGAACGCAAGTGGAACGCCACCTGGTGCTGTCGACGCTGCCTGGTCCCGGTATGGAACATCGGTCCTGCTACCCTGGACCACATCCTGGATCGGAATTTTAGAGCGCTATACCCAGCCGAGGCCCCTGTCCTTCCGACGCTCAGCAGCCAGATCGGAGCTGAGGTATCAGTGGACATATGGGAGTCTCTCCCATGGCTAGGCGCGAACGCCAAGGCCCAGGATCGCCTCACCAAGGCCGGAGCGAGCAACCTCCCCGGGTCTAGCGCCGCAGGTGGTGCGGCCGCCGCGGCAGAGGTAGCACAGCTCATGGAGCTCCTGCCAGATCTGCCAGTACCGCAGGGCCCGCTCCTGGACAACAGGGACGTCAACAACCCCATGCTGAGCCCAAACGACCCCAGGAGCGGACCAGGCAGCGGAGGACTGTCCGCACAGCGACAGCTCGTGACCTACCTCCGTGACTTCCACCCCGGGCTGGACTACACCTGGAGACAGTTCTGTTTCACCAACCGCGACAGCAGCATCCCAGAGCATAGTTGTGATGAAACCTCCTGGCCGGACGGACGTCTGACTGATTTTCTCAGGACGGTGTACGGCCAATGCATCCCTGAGAATTGCGTCCCGCCCAACCAGCGCTGGGAGGGTAAGCGGGTGGCCGCGGCGCGAGTCGTCGCCCACCTCACCAACGGCGAGAAGCATAGGGAGGCCTGGGTGAGGTACGCCGCGACCCTGGCCCCGGCAAGTGGCCTTAGTCCTATCAGACACGAAATGGGCACGCTGACGAGTTTCCTACTCAGCCTCAGTGCCGATGCCCTCGCCTCCACGTCCATCACTTCCTTGGCCGAGTCACCTCCACCAGTCGTGCAGACCATGAGTGAGGACAGGCCGGACACCCCTACGGCGGCCGACACAGACAAGTCCCTGGGTACGAGAGACAACGACTCCCGTCTGGGCCTCCCGGCCCCGCCCGACCACACGGTCAAGGACGAGAGCGCTGAAGACGTGATCCCCCCTACGGAGAAGGTGGAGTCACCCGACTATGAAGAAGGCGAGCCCCCTCCTCCTGTATCCTGCTCGGACTCGACCACGGAGGTCGACGACAACGGCCCAGGCGACAAGGCGCCTCAGCGGAGCCCAACGGCAGACAGTTCTGAACCCAGCTCCGAACGTGGCCCGACTGCTGCCGGGGATGGCCCGGCTAACCCCGACCAAAACACCAGTGCTGCCAGGGGATCTGAGGACGATGAGAGCGCCCGCGACAGGGGCGACGCGCGGACCGAGCGCCCCCCACTGCGTACCCCACAGGTCCCTGGATATAGACCTACCTACCCTCGCCCAACAGGTCCGACGGAGCGCGATACGCTCAACCTGTTGAACGACTCACATGGGGGACCCATGTACAAGATCTGGCTGGGCACTGTGGACTTGGAGCGTAGCGACGAGCCACCCGCCAGGCGCCTCGCCAGGTACCAGTCGGAGTTGGGTGCAGTTTTCTGCGCGCTGTGGACCGCGCACACGCAGCGCATTTGGCTCCCTGGATCCAGGGAGCCCAAATCAGACCCGAGACTGACACGGAAGCGACCATCAACAAGTTTCTTGATGACTGGAAGGGCTGCGGGTACAACGCCTACCTGATGGACACGAGGTACGGCTATCGCATTGACTGGGACAAACTGCGGGCCGACTACCTGCGACACACCCGACCCGACGGCAGGGGCAAAGGCAACCTCCAGCAGAGCAGCTGGCGAGACCGTGCTACAAGCTCCTGGGACACCTGGGGTAACTGGCAGAGCGACTGGAGTGAAGGCTGGCGCGACGATCGCTGGCAGACGGGTGGCAAGCGGGGTGGAGGCAGACCCGACGAGCGAGACGAAAAGAGACACCGATGGAGAGACTGAGTTCACTCCCTATACATCCAGCTTCTAGACATCCCGAACGATAGTCACACTACACACTACGTGCAGCCTTCAGCTGCCTTACCTTCTCTCTCAACCGTGTGGCAGCCAGGCTGCCCACCCTCCCTTGTCCACACACTTCCTGCCTTTGGACCCAAGTGTGCCGACCAGCAATACCATCTGCCTCGCTGCGTAGGGGAGCGTAGCTTGCAGACCCTAGCTGGCCCCTGGCCCCGCTGTAGTGGTTCTCACCAGTGGCCCGAATGGTCCTGTGCTCGGCTAAGCTGCCTTGGGACCGACCGGGGCTCACTCCTGAGCGTGCCTGCACCCTGGGATTCTCTATCAGACAGCGGCTTTCAGCCGTGCTTTGGACTTCAGACCCGCTTGCGGCATTCCGCCGCCCCTCCTGGTACACGCATTTCCTGCCTTTGGACCCAAGTACGTGTGCCAGCAATACCATCCACACTGCTACCTCGTGTTGCGTGTGGCCATAGTGGCCCCGGGCCCCATTGTAGCTGTTTTCACCCTGCCAGGCCCGCCTGGCGCGCAGCTTCTGTGGCCGACGACATGGCGGTTCTCGCCCCGTACCCAGAACTGCGCACATTCCCTGGGATTTCCAAGTTTCTACGGCCTTCAGCCGTGCCGACCCCTTTCTCCTGGGAGTAACGAGACACGGATGGACGGGCGGTCCATCGCCGCGGGCTGTTACGCCGAAGGGCGGAAGGCTCACCTGGCCCGCCGCCCCTCCGACTGGGCCGACGGCCTCACCCGATCAGCTCCGCCCACCGATGCCACGCGTCACTGCCCTGGCTGCTGCACGGTTTCGGAGTATGACGGTCTGGCCCTTCCTCGTTGCTCTCCCGCGCATTCAGGTGCGCGGAGCTTCCTGGGACTCTGTGACTGTGAGGGACTTGCTGTCTTGGGTATACGGCGGTTGTTGTTGTCCTTCGAGCGCCCCCACATGGTTGAGTTAGTCGCCTGGCGCTACGTCACTTAGTTGTTCGGTGCACGTCCACTCCCGAGCGATCTCGCGTTCTCGCTGCGCGGCTACCCGTGCACCCCTGCTGCGTCCTGACTGGTCCGCTGGTCCTCTGTACGCAGGAGCATCGCTCAGCCGTGGTTGGGTCTCCTTTGCCTGCTCTGGCTTAGGCTTCCCCTTGCGTGGATGCGTTTTCTGATGCTGCGACGTTTCGCTGGCGCTGTCAGACCCTTTCTCCTGCTGGACGACGTCACTCACCAGTTACTGTCTGCCCATACCCGTCAGACTCCCTGGATTGACTTTCTCGCACGGGGACCGTTCCCTACCACGCGGTTGTCTCTACACGATCGCGGCCTGGGACGTACTGCGCGCCAGTTTGGCTGCGCCTGGCTCGCCCGTGGGCTGACCTTTCAGATTCCCTGGGTTGCAGCTTGCACGACCGTCTCAGGTGACTGACCTTTCAGACTCCCTGGGATTGCACGACCGCCTGGCCTCTCAGACGCCCTGGGTTGCCGCTGCTTGCCGCCTGATCCGCGGCCCCGCGCGCGCTCGGGAATTTAGTCGCGGCCGCAGCCCGCCCGTGACTGTTCGCCGCCGGCGCTTCCGCCTGCGGCTTTATTTATATAATATAATATATAATAAATAATATATATAATATATATATATATATATATATATATAATACAGTATAATATAATATAATTTAATATGATATTATATATCATAATACATACATTTATATAAACAAACCAAAAAAAAATGCTCTGTGGGGAGCGGCGCGAGGTACACCGCTACTGTTTTTAGCCCACGCTGACAGAGGGAGAAAAAATCCACAGACCGCAGCCTGCCGACACCCCAGCCTCCCTTGTGCATCGAGGCGAAGAGGCCGAAGGCCACCCTGGACGAGTGGTGCGGACCCCGCGCGGCGGTGGCCGCGTCCCTGGAGTTCCAGCCTTGGCTCCTATGCCCTTGTTCCCTGGTCAGGTGCCCTTGGGATCCGTACGGAGGTGCGGTGATGTCTGTCCCCATCGCCTCTCTCCTCGGGTCCCTCTCGGGCCGGGCTCAGGCCGGGTCCACTTGCCCCTGGACCGCGGGGTGGTCGTTCCCCTTGTCCCCACTTTCGCCCGATGTCCCTAGGGAGCCCCTCCGCGTGGAGGGTCGGTGATGTCTGTCCCCACCGCCCCTCCCCACGGGTCTCTCCCAGGCTGGGCTGCCGCCAGGCTCGCAGCATTCTGGTCTCGGGGGCGAACGTCTTCCCACCCCAGGGCTGCCCAGGACCCCCGCTGATGGCGGTAAGCTTACCTCACTCAACCCTGGATCCCCGCGGGGAATGACTGTTTCGACGGGCAAGGCAGTGCCCGACGGTGGCCTTCCGGCATACATCAGTCGGGCAGCTGTCGCGCAGTTCTACCTTGGGTCCCCCCGCCTCGCTGGCGATGTTCTTTCCCACCAGCTTGGCCTCACGCAGTGCTTCAGCCGGCGCCCGCGCAGCTGTGCTAGGTTGGTCCCCTGCAGTCTCGGTGGCTTCCTCGTGGTGCGCGGGATGACGGCCCCTGGAGCTCGGGCCGCTTCGAGTGGTTCAGCCTTCGCAGCCGCGGCCGCCCCCCCGGGCCTGTCCCACCCCCCAGGCTGGTTTTCGACGTTCCTCGGCGGAGCAGGTCAGCTGGCTCGCACACGCCGTCGGCGCGACCTGGGCTTGGCGCCCAACTGGCGACACGCCCATCGCTTACAACCCCTGGACGCTCAGACGGCACGTTGGACACGCAGCTCGCTGCTATCGTTCTCACGCTCCGTGCGGGTCTTCCCTCACGGCACATCTTGAATTCACCGGCATTTTGCTGTGCTGCAAGTGCCCGAGCTTCCTGGGCGCCCTCAGGCCGCCGTTCCTCCCGCGCAGACAGCCGCTGCTGGGTGAGTGGGCCGGCCAGCTTGCGGCGCGTTGAGTTGCTAATTAGGCCGCTTTCGTGACCCCTAGCGCCCCTGACTCCGCTAGCGCCTTCGCTGGTGGACGCGACCGAAAAAGTAACCCCACCAGCCGTAGCGGCTAAGGAGAGGAGCCCCAGCAGGAGCCCGGAGCCAGAACCCCCTTCGCTTATGGTGCAACGCACCCGGTGAACCAAAGGGACCCCCACCCATGCCCCATGGACGCCCTACGCGCAAGCCGTCGCCCAAGACGCAGCCAGCGGGAGCGGCGAGCAAGCCCAACCAAACCCCCAGAAGGCCTCTGAAGATACCCCGCGGGTCAGCATACCGCCCCGGAATCAAGAGGGCGCGAGGGACGCCAGCGGGTCCAACCCACCACCCTGGCAGCAAGGACACACCCGCCTAGACACAGAAGATGCTGTGGGGGGGAAAGGGCTACGAGCAGCGAAGTCGCCCAGGTGCAACCCAGTACGACTAGAGCTTAGGAAAGAGCCCAGGAAAGGCAGCAGCGCCGATCACCGAACGCTCGGCGACCTTAAAGACCCTGTGACCAGCGGCCCCATGTACAGATGCTCCCTGGCGGATGCAGAACTGGACAAGATCGAGGAAATCCATGTCAAGATTGCGCGTCTGCAGAAGACGCTCGGGGGCGTCTTCAACGGTCGTTGGCGCGCGTGGCCCAGGCGCGCGGCACAGGGCAATGAAGTCAAGGGGGGCCATAAAAGCAACCCCCTGAGACCTGCATGAGCTTCATGGATGCCTGGAGGCGGGTTGGCTTCGACGCGTACAGGATGGACCAGGTGCACAAGCTCGAGGTAGATGGGACTCCATCCGCCGCAAGCATATGAAAGGCGCCGGACGGCATGGTGGAGCATAACAGGCCCCCTGGGCAACGGGCAGCCGGGGCTCGCAGGCCCCCTGGTCAGCAGAGACCCACAGGATGGACGCCAAGATGCCCAGGCCCCCTGGACAGTGAAGAGCCCCACGGGTCGCACCGAGCAATGGCACGGCTGGCAGGGCTGGTCAAAATGGGGCGACGGTGACCCCACGTGGAGCGACATCGAATGGAAAGGTGGAGGCAAGCGCCCCCCCCAGCGAGACGACCACTGCGACCCCGACAAGAGAGGTCGCACTGCGACCCCGACAAGAGAGGTCGCTGGTGGGCATGAAGCAACACCGCAGCCTCGCGCGGGCGCAGTCCCTCGCCCGCTGGCAGCTAGCCGCTCCATCGCAACATGCTCAGCCAGAGGACGGCGCCCAACCAAGATGACAGCCTCCAAGGCCCCCCGGCGCCATTGAAACAGACGACGGGCATCCGCCAACCCTGCCCACCCACCCCCTGCGCGCTCAACGACTCGCGGCGCAACTGCCCCCCTTGTCAGCGAGCGCTGGCCCGCCACAGGGCCCGTTTCACCTCGCTGCGCCCGGCCCGTCGGCCGCGATACCTCGGGGCTGCCTATTGCTGGGGCAGACGGCCGCCCCACCCTCCCAAGGCGCAGCATAGCTAGACAGCTTCGGCTGGCCAGATGCGAGTGGGCGGCGCACGGGCGCCGCAGCCCCACACGCAGCAGCTTTCGGGCGCCCGGGCTGCACCTACTCCCCGGCGCCCGACATGTCTCACCCCCTTTGAGCCCCGGTCTCGTGGCTGTCGAGGCATATGGCCACCCCCTGGCAATCAGCTCGATAGAAGAACGCAGGCGGCCGTCAGCCGCACCCCTGGCACCTCCTTTCGAACGGATCCGAAGAGGCCGACAGCCACCCTGTCGAAGAAACAGGCATTGGTAGGGATCAGCACTCGGCCGAATACTGACCCCTACCAAATCGGCGCCTGAAGGGGATCCCGGCAGACCCCGGCAGTCGGACGGCCGCGAGCCGCGAGTGGGACAGCGCCCCGGCGCGGCAGGGCAGGCCCACGAACAAGGCCTGGGCGTGGCAGCGTGCGGGGAACGTCCCCGTACCCTCTCGTGACAGCCGTCAGCTGTTCCCTGGCCCATGTTAAAACCTCAGGCAGCCGTCAGCTGCACCCCTGGTAACATGGGCAACCAGTGACAGCTACAGCGCTGCCGGCAGGCCTCCGACGCCGCGACCCGCAGGACGACAGTAGACAGAGGTGCCCGATGGGCAGCACAACTCAGACAACGTCCTGGCGAGGGGATGCTCGAGGGCAGCACAGCCCTGGCACGCATGGTGACACGTTCTGAGAATATGTTCACCGTCCAGTCCCCCCTCTGCGAGCAATGAGCGCCCTCACACGTTCCACTGGACGTGGACTTCCATGCAAATCCGCGCGGCCGTCAGCCGCCCCCTGGCCCCCGCCTCTCTCCCCCCCCCTCTCCCACGGACGGGATGGCACTGCCATTTGTCCGAGACACAAGGACGGGGCTGCCCTCGGCCACGCGTTCACGCGGGCTCGCTCCCGCTCGCCGGGCCACCGGCTGCCCGCTGGCACCGGGAGCCCCCGGAGGGCCCCCTCAACGTGGCCGGCTGGCGTTGTCAGCACCCACCGCCCCCACCATACGAGGGCCCCACAAGGGCAGGGCGGCTAGCTGCATGACCCCGCGGCCCCGCATCGTCATATGGGTTGCCGCCCCCAGGCGCTGACGCCCCCTGGTGTCCGCCCTTCTCCTGCCACACTGGCGATGCCCATTCCCGCCAGTCAGGCCTGCTGCCCACGCAATACGCGTTTCTCAACGGCGTTCACGTCGTGACCCTGGGCCAGGCCCTCAGGTGCAGTCGCCCTCCGGGCCGGGCCCATCCTAGCGTTGTTGCTCGGGGCCGGCGCCTTCCACAGGGCACTCGAGATGCGTCGCGGAGTGGCCCAGCCTTCCAGCAGACGCCGTGCTTCCCCCGCGACCCGCCCCAGCCTACCAGGCAGGTCTATGCCGCTGTCGCGGCCCTGGCCCTTGGCGCCCTCTGGCGACATGGTCAGTCTGTACCTGGCCTTTCTTAGCTACAGTGTTTGTGCACAACGTGCTTGCAGAGCTCCGTTCCCGGCTACGCACCACTTTCCGGTTCACCAGAAGCGCTCCTCAGTACGCGGCATGGCACTTACACCGCGGTGGGCTGGCGCCTCGGCGTGCAGTTCCTAATTCTTTGGCTCTGCCACAGGTTTGCTCGTTGCATCAGCTTCCCCGGGCGTTGCAGACCAGCCAGTCAGCCCCATCCGCCGCTGCTGCTCCACAGCTGCCGCTTCTGAGTATTGGCCCCGGCCGGTCCGCGTGGCGCTTAGTAGCTAATTAGGCTGGCCCGCGCCCCGGACCCCCTTTCGCCGCGCGCCCTCTGCTGCGCGTTCGCAACCAAAAAAGTAGCCCCACCAGCCAATCCAGAAACGATGCCCACAGGAATTGCTTCGATCAGGGAAGTGGGCAGCACGCAGAGGAAGGGCCCCCCAGCGGAGGCCCCTTGGAGCGTCTCAGGTGCCTCGGAGAGCGTCTCTTGGGAGCATGTTGGAGGCCTCTTGGGCGCCTGTTGGGGCCTCCTGGGCGCCTCTTGAAGCGCTCTTGGGAGCCTTGGGAGCGCTTTTGGGGCCATCTTGGAGGACATCGATCAAACAAGCAGCGAGCATTAGTTAGTGTTGCCCCTCGGGAGCCCAAACAATCGCCTCTTGGGGCGTTTTTGGGGCGCTCTTGGAGCGCTCTCAGGCGCTCTTGGGGCCGTCTTGGGACTCTTCAGCCTCTCTTGGAGCCCTCTTGGGCCATATTGGAGCCATCTTGGGGCCTCGGATGGCCATCGGAAGCGAAAAGGCGAGAAAGCCAAACACATCGATGTTCCTAAGGTTTGGGCCTCTTCGGGGCCTCCTGGGGGAGCTCTTTGGCCACTTGGAGCCGTCTTGGAGCGGTCTTGGAGCATCGTGGGAGCCATTATGAGACATCTTGGGATATCTTGAGCCATATTGGAGATCATCTTGGGCTCCCCCAGGCACTCTTGGAGTCATCTTAATCAGTGCCCCCCAAAGAGGCGAACATGTGGCTAAAACCTTCTAGTAAAATCAATGATTTGGCATCCTCGTCGAGGCCTCTTGGAGCATCTTGGGTGCCTCTGGGGGGTCTCTTGGGGCCTCTTGGAGGTCTCTTGGGAGCCTCTTGGGGGCATCCTGGGGGCCTCTTGGGGCTTCCTGGCCACCTCTTGGGGCCCCCTCGGGGTCCCCTTGGGAGCCTTGGGGGGCCATCTTTGGGCCATCTTGGGCGAGATCGATCACGGCATGGGGGGGTCCCTAATTAGGGCCCCCCCCCTCAGGAGGCCACGAAATGGGGCCAGAGCCATAGCAAAACCAATGATTTTGGCATCCTCGCCGAGGCCGTTTTGGGCGCTCCGACGACTCGCGGAACCCTTTTGCCCAGGTCCATGGGGACGGGGCAGGGGGAGGGGCAAACCCCTCCCCGAAGGGGAAGAAGGAGGGGTGGAAGAGGAAACGCCCTAAACCACCGACGCCCAGGGGGCTAGTGGGATTATTCCCCCTGGTTCCAGAGGGGGGGGCCCGCCCCCCCTTGGACCCACCCCAAAACGCTCGCCGCAGAGGCCGAAGGTCCTGGGTGGGGTGGTCTCCCAACCCATAGTACAAGGGTGAATATTTTCGGGTCGAGTTGGTGGCGGCGGTGGTCAATACAGGCAAGCCCAGGCAGATCCTGCTTCGCTCCTTTTTGGTGCCTCTCTTGCAAATGGGACCTGCCAGCTCCTTTTTCCTCTTTCTCCTTTTTGGTTCCTTATTGGCTCCTTTTTCCTTGTTGGTTCCTTTTTGCTTCCTTGTTGGTTCCTCTTGTTCCTTTTCGGTTTCTGTGTGGCTCCTGGTTGGTTCCTAATATGTCTCGGGATAAAGTTGCATCCACTTGGAAAGACTCCAAAAGTTGCCGGGTGCTCCAGGCGCCGCCTTCGGCGGCCGAGACGCATTGCGTTTCTGGGAGTGCCGTGGACGACGCCGCGCTGAACGCCATGCGCCACTTGCACTCCTGCTACCACACGTTGAGCGGCCAGTGCATCTTCAGAAAGGATACGATGCGCGACTCCGCCAGCAGGTTCGTGACCTTGTTTGCCTCTCTTGCTGCGCTGCAGCCGCGGAATTGGCGCGTCAAGCCGAAGGCGCACCTGCTCCTCGAGATGGCCTTCGCGGGAGGGCAGCCGTCGCTGTGCTGGACCTACAGGGACGAGGACTTCGGGGGCAGCGTGGGCCACGTGGCGAAGAGGCGCGGCTTCCCGCTCTCAGCGACGGGCTTCTCCCGAGCGGTGATCGCGCGCCACCGCACGCAGCCGATGGCGCGGCTCGTGCGACAGCCGCGCGCGCGGACAGAAAAAGTGCACGCGCCACAGCGCTGCGGAGGAGCGGCGCCTCCTGCTCCACCAGGGCGCACGCGCCCTCTTCAGGAGGTCACACCTCCTTTTTCGAATGTTACACCGTGTTGGAGCATGCGTCGACGCTGAGCGTCGCTAAAATTTAGCGTCGACGCTAAATTTTAAGGATGATAACTTTGAGGCCGACTACTGAAGAAGCAGCTGCGCTTAATAAGCATAGATGGATTTACATGGGCCGGTGTGGGATGCTTGTCAAATCATCAACAGGTTCTGGGCAGCTGTTTGAAACATTCGGGATCTCCAGGGAGCCATGCAAGTAAGTTTGTTAACGCAGAGTCTTGCCACAGCCACCTGCCAAGATCTCAGTCGTTACCATGTATTGGTTTCCACTTGTTTTGCCCCTTTCCCTTCAAGTTACGGGTCCTCCGGGAAGCCCCAAAAAATGTTTCCACAAGGTCTGCGCACTCCATTTGAAATGTCGGAGAACGTCGCGCAGACTTGCATGACAGAATCCTCGTCCAATTGCGGCTTCTTTGACCCCAGCTGGTGCCAAAGCACGACAAGTCTTTACAGTCAACGACAGTGATAAGGAACCCAAGGATCTGCCACGGGGCCCTTGCATCCTTAGGTTTTGCTGGTTTTGCTTATGATTGTGTCGGTGTCACAGCTTCCTCCCGCAATTACGAGCTTGCCTCCTGACCCCACACTCTGGTTATGCAATCAGTGGCCCTAACAGGAGTGGCCCCAGAAATGTTGGAGCAGAAACTGCATACATTCCGGCACGAAGGGCCAAGAACAAAGTGTCGTTGACCCGTCAGGTCGGCATCTCTGTAGCTTCTGCTCCAGAATTTCTGGGACCACGTCGTGCTAGGGCCAGTGATTGCAGAGCCCGAGTCTCTGACGGTACAATACCTTTTGCTCGGGTCCCATGTCTACATACGGCCTGGGGATGGCAAGGCTTGGGTCGGCACGGCACGAACATGTCGTATTTTTAAGCAGGATCATGGGCACAGCCAGGGAGGAGACGCCTCGTTAGCTGTACGGTTTGCTTTCGTCGCCCGCGGGGTCTCGCGCGGACCATCTCCACGATCGGTTGCCGTGCCGCGAGCGGTGCTGGTTCTGGCTCCAGGGACAGCCCCCACGCCAGCTCCTTCCCTCAGACGCCGGGAAAAAGTATAGACCATGATTTGTTTAACCAGCTCTCTTCAAAATCGAAGCTTGGCCAGAGTCCACCGGGATGGCGCGCGCATGGTTCAATCACCCCACCCTGGGGGGCGAAGCCCCCCAGGATCTGCCGAAGGCGGCGCTGTGGTGCTGGAGCCATGAACAGGCCATCCCGGTGGACTGGCCAAGCAACGACTTTTGAAGAGCATTGGCTAAAGAAGCCATTGTCGATCCTGCCCCCAGACACCTCACCTTGAGCGCGCAAGCGCGACGCTCGGCGCCTCCACTTCTCCTCCCTCGGGTGCCGGGGCGATGGAGTTCTCTCCCGAGCCTCCTGGCCTGGAGGCGGCACCTTCTCGGCCGCCGGCCTCCGCCGGGGCGCCCTCGGGGCCACGGAGGGCGGCCACCACGGGCACCGCCTCCGAGGACGGCGAGACCGCGGACACCGCCTCCGAGTCGGGGCCATCGAGGGCCGCCACCACGGTGAGAGGCAGCCGCGAGTCGGTGATGGCGAAGACGAAGAGCTACACGAAGCAGTGGTTTGCCACTGGCAGCAACTGCTCCCTCGAGCAGATCTCGAGCGAGGATATCCGCAAGATCTGGTGGCTCAGCGTCCGCGCGATGCAGGCCCGCGCCGAGTTCAAGAGGAGGCAGCTGGAGCTGTCCGAGAGGATGCTGAAAGAGCGGCGGAGTGGGTGTGCGAGCGCGCTCTTGTCGACGTACGCCACCCGCTATCAGTGGGCGCTCTTCGTCGTTGTTCATATCGTTATCACCTTCTTGATTTGGTCCCATTTTTTCCTGAAGAGGTTCAGGGAGCAAGAGGGACTCCCCGAGCTCATCCCCGCCAAGGACGCCCTCGCTCCAGAGGATGTTGGCATGCCAATGCCCAACTACTGGAAGAAGCGTCTGGTTGCGCCGCTGTTGTTTGGCCTCAAGCACGCCATCCTGTGGCAGATGGTGTGGCTGCCTGTTACGATGAGCCGCCACCTTCTTGCCCTAGCTGCTCGAACTAAGATTCGAAACTTCGTCCCTCTGGAGCACATGACGTTCTTCCACATTACCCTGGGATACATCACGTGCTTCCTCATCATCGTTGCTACCATCGTGTTCTTCGTCTTCTTCGTGCACGGCTGCCGACAGCACCTCGGGCAGTTCGGCCACCCTCTCGAGCCCGTCGATTTCTGCGAGAAGATCAAAGCGAGATCATGATCACAGGACTAGGCATCTTCGTCCTCCTGGTGATCGTGATGGTAAGCTCCTTCCTGCGGCGCCACATTCCGTTCGAGTGGTTCTACGTGCTGCACCATTTCGTGCTCGTCCTGTTCGGCCTAACCATTGCGCACACCCTGGACGACCAGTTCTGGGGCGGCACTCGCGTCGGCAAGAATCGGTCGCAGAGCTTCCGATTCATCGCCACGACGCTCAGCCTATATTTATTAGACAGGGCTTGGAGCTTCCTCACCATGCGGCGCAACGTGCCCGTGCAGGAAGCCGTGGTCACTTCCACGAAGAGCATGCTCACGCTGGTGTGCAAGAAGCCGGTCGACTTCCAGTTCGCTCCTGGCCAGTACGCGTACATCCAGATACCTTCTTTGGACCTTACGTTCCACCCGTTCTCCATCGGCTCTGCGCCGGAAGAAGTTGTGCTCAGGTTCTACATCGTGGTGTATAAGGGCCAGTGGACCGAGAAGCTGGCCGACGCCATCGAAGAGAAGACGGTAAGCGGAGTGAACATCATGGGCCCGTTTGGTCCAGGGCTCGATACAAATAACTTCGTGAGCGTCAGCGCAGTGGGCACGGGGACGGGCATCGTGCCCATGATGTCGTTGATGAGGGAGCGCTATCGCAGGCTGACGCTCATGAACAAGGAGCTGCTGCAAGGGATTCAAGAGGACCCCGAGAAAGTGGTTCGGCTGGAGCACATGGCACTCTACGAGGCCGTCGACCACACGAGACTCATCATGCTGCAGTACCAATGGAAGCTGCGCTGCATGCGGGTGAGAGGCACGCAGACTTCGATGATCATGTCTAAGGCCACGAATCGTGCGTACTACCACTACATGTTCGACATCATCGCGCACGTCGTCCTGCTTCTGGACATGTGCCAGGGCTTCTGGACGTTCTCTTGGAAGTACCTGAACGAAATGGAGTTCAATGCCAAGTTCCAAAAGGTCGATGCAGTCCAGTGGAAGGCATTGGAGGTCATGAGCCTCGTCTGCATCTTGTTCTTCTTGGTGCACCGGGTTTACGTCTGGGCGAATCCTCGCGTCTTCCGGCGGTCCTTCGCGGACGTGCTGGATGTGGTGGCAGTGGCGTTTATGCTCGGCACCCACTTCGCATGGGCGGGCGAGGTTCCGTCCTTCTACATCGCCCCCTCTTCCATGGCCGTGCTCTTCCGCGGCTCGTTCGCGCTATGGCGCATCGCGCGCATCTACGCCGCGAGTCAGGTCCTGCGCATGGGCGACGCCAGCTCTAAGGGGGTCGAGCACGACCTCGTCAAGAACGGGAAGTTCCGCGTGCTCTGGATCGTGCGGGGAGGAGATGGCTTCGCGGCCCATTGCTTGGAGCTCGAGGACATGATGACGGACTTGCTCAAGAAGTTCAGCCGCTGGCAGCTGGATCTCCTCTTCGGCCTCGACATCTACCTCACGGGCGTGACCCCAGCCGAGGAGCGGAAGCTCCGGGAGCTCATCCAAGGATCGGCTATCGAGAGTTGCGCGCGCTTCGAGCGCCCCGACGTTGTCGAGTGGGTGGTCCAGAGGATGTCGGACGTGCTCAGGGACACTCTGCACGACAGGTGCGCCACCACGGGCGGCTCCATGATCGCCTTCTGTGGGAGTCATGCGGTGGGCTTGCAGGTAAGCCGAGGAGTGCAGGAGGCGAACATGCACGCAGTCGTGCTGCGGATGGCTGGCTGCCGCATGGCGTTCCATGAGGAGTACTACGGCGTCGTATGAGGCAAGCCGAAGGCTCAGGGGCCCCAGGAACCTACAACCAGCATTTTGCCCTGGGGAGCTCTCGCACCCCCCAGACCCCCCCCAAACGTGCTACCTTTCGGGGCCGAAGGTTTTCCAGGGGGGGGTCCGGGGGAGGGCGAGAGCCCCCCCAGGAAAAGTGTTGCTTGTAGGCTCTTGGGGTCCCCTGAAAGGCGCTGGTGCGAAGGAGGCTTGGTGGACAGCGCAGCAGCCTCTGAGGATCGGACAAGAGAACCAGTGGGTTCTCTTGGAAAAAGAGAGAGAGAGAGAGAGAGGAATTCTTGGATTTTTTTGTTTGTTCGAATCTTCGATCTTCGAGGGTTGGAAGCGGGGTCTATTGGGTGGTCTTGGGGCGGTCTTGGGCAGCTCTTCGGCGCTCTTGGACCATCGGAAGCTCGAAAACGCGAGAAGCCAGATGGAAAAAGACAATGAAAATCTGCGATTTGGGCCTCTTCGGGCCGTCCTGGGACTCCTCTCGGACCTCTCTTGGGGTCTCTTGGAGGCCACCTGGGAGCCTCGAGAGCTGTCGGAAGGCTGACTTGGGCTGATTGGGAGCGTCTTGGACCATCCTTTCGCATTCGGGGGGCTCCTGGGAGGCGTCTTGGGCCCTCCTGGGGCGCTGTGGAGGCTCCCCAGAAAGGCCAGGGGAGCGGTACCGGGAGCGTCCCCGAGATGTTCCAGGGAGGTGTGGGACCCAGGGCTGGGGGGGGCGGTATTTAAAATATTATATATTTGCAAGGCTGCATTGGCTCTTCGCGCCATGCATCTTGGTACCTGAAGATTGGCATGCAGGCGAAGGAGAGGAAGCACAGTAGACGTAGCGATAACTCATTTTTGCATTTTACGGCATCGTCGTCATAATGATGTGACTTCTTCTCCTCCCTTCATCTTTCTTCTTCTGCCTCATTATCGACCTACCTTGCGAAGCCTTCCCCATGCTCCCCAGCTCTTTTGCTGATCCTCCTTGAAGAGCTTCTTGGGGCCCTCACGAAAATGCTGAAGGGCCTTCTGGAGGCCTCCTGGGCACCTTCTGTGATCCTTTGGGGTCTTCCTTGGCCCACCCTGCTTCCAATCACGGTCTCCCTGAACGCCCAGGTCACGATTTGAGGTGTTTCTGGGAGCGTATTGGTTCCTTTCTGGCCGTCATGGGGCCCTCTTCGGGCCGTGTTGGGGCCCTGTTGGGCCGCCTGGGGGCTCTTTTGGACTGCGTGGCAGCCCGTTTGGGTAGTTTTGGGGTGAGTTTCAAGCCTCTCGGGCGGCCTCGGGCGCCCAGAAGACCAAAGAGCCGAGGATTCCAAAAATCACGCGAAAACCAGTCGGCCACGGATCCCTGGAGTAGGCAAGGTGAATATGTCTAAACTTTTAAAGATTGTGTGTCTATATAGTGTGTGCATATGTGTATATGTGTACATATACATATTATATATATGTATGTATGTATGTATGTATGTATGTATGTATGTATGTATGTATGTATGTATGTATGTATGTGTATATATATATATACATATATACATATATATATATATATATATATATACACATATCCCCGTGCACGAGGCCGGGGCACCCGGGGCGGCGACCTCGACGGCGCATGAGGGGACCAGGGCCTCTGTCAAGCACGAAACGCACTCCTCCCCTCTCGTCTCTTTCC
This sequence comes from Prorocentrum cordatum, assembly GCA_963575745.1. Classification (NCBI taxonomy): domain Eukaryota; class Dinophyceae; order Prorocentrales; family Prorocentraceae; genus Prorocentrum; species Prorocentrum cordatum. The sequence goes on from CAUYUJ010014414.1 coordinate 341,223, forward strand.
TCCCGCCCTTGCTTCCCTGAGGCGGAACGCTGGCTAGCCCCTGCTGGGGTTGGCCTGCTTTCTGCCTCCTCTGCTTGTCTCGTCCTCGTTCAACCCCCGAATTCAGCCACGCGGAGCTCCAAATCTGGACCGCGGAGGGCTGGTAGTCGGCGAAGTGGGAAGTGCTTGTGATGATGTTTCTTGTTATGTTCGATTCCCCGCCCAAGAGTGTGCACGCAGTAGCTGGTGAGCATGAGTTTGCTCCTGACGCTAGAAGTGTTAATGCCCCAGGCGCCGCCCTGCTGTCGGCTGACCGCGGCGCGGCCTGTGGCGCCAGTCTCCCGCCGGGCTCGCCCGCCGGGCACTCCGCCGCCCACGGGCCGCTGCTTCCCGTCGGCCTGTGGCTCCACTGTGGGTGACGACGGGCGCGTGCAGCTTATTCCGCCGTTCATTAGATATGATATTACATCGCCTGTTGTATTGTATGCGGGTCTCACACGACCTTGCTTCCGCTGCTTCGGCATCGAGGCTGTCCGCAGGTTGTTTTTCTTTCCTTTCCCCCCTCCTCCTCTTCCTCTTCCTCCGCCTCCTCCCCCCCTCCCTCTCCACCCAGTTTCACCGATACGATTTCGGGGTGCTCCGTATCGTTCCGAGTTTTGCTCCAGAGAATGGGGCAAACAAAAAACTGTCATAACGCTTTTGGCTTGTAGCTGCCCGAATTTCCGCCCTGGATTTCGGCCACGCTCGCAGGACACAGGTTCTGCTGGGAACCGTGGTTGTCCTTCCCATGAGCTCGATTCCAGGTGGCGCTGGCGCTGTCGGGTAGTCCGCAGCTGCCGCCGCCGTGTTGGTTCCGATTGTGCGGAGCGACGTGGCCGCCGCCGTGTTGGCTCCGCTTGTGCGGGACGACGTGGTGTAGCACATGCTGTTTGGGGGTTCGTTTGCCGTGAAAAAATGGGGGGACCGGGGCCTCTGGGTCCGAGACAGCCCCAGACAGCCCCGAAACGCCACCCGAGAGCCCCAGGTGGTCTCCAAACGTCCAGGAGGGCCCAGAATCCTCGAATTGTAGCTCCAAGACGCCGAAGATGGCTCCAAGACGGCCTCCGGGAGCCCCTACAACGGCCCCAGAGTCCCCCAAGAGCCCAAGAGCGCCTCCAGAAGCAAACATGGCCCCATTCCCTTCGGAAAATGTACATCTTTACGATGTTCACCGCTCCGGCGTCGACCGCGTCGAAGACGGCCCCAGGAGCCGACAAGATCGCCCCAAGACGGCCAAGGAGAGGTCCAAGAGGCCTCCAAGACGGCTCAAGAGGGGCCCTCGACTGTCCAGAGGGCCCCAAAGACGGGCCCAGAGGGCCCCGGGACAGCTTCCCCACACAGCCCCGAGGTGTACCCCACCCGACATTTTGAGCCTTCCGCGCCAAAAAGCGCCCCGGAGACCCCAAGAAACCTCCAAGAGCCCCCGAACAAAAAAAAACCCAAGCGGGCCCCAAAGGGCCGCCAGGAAGCCCCAAGATGCTCCCAAGAGCCCTCTCCCCAGACGCCCTGAGGTACTCTGGCCGATCCCGAGGCTTCTGGACAACTCTCGACATCCTGACGCCCCCAACGAGCCCCTGGACCGTCAATCATTTAGGACGAAACTCCGGGCCTATGGAAGTTGTCTGGACCTCGGGGCCACCACTCCAGGGACCAGGCATTGAAAAAATCACGATATCGGAACTCTTGGTCAGGATGACAAGCCGATCCCGTGGAAAGGGCCAGACTTCCAGGAGCCGACGTATAGCGAAAAAATCACGGCGCCGGAAGACCGGGCACCTCCCTCCTGTCACCCCTCCCCTCAGACCCCCTCGCTCCATCAAAGGATCACGACGGGAGGTTTGCGGCAGTTTGCGCCCACGCGTGGCCCCCAGCCGGCCCCGGGACCATCAAAAAACGAGGATGTAAAACCAATCCCGGGGAAGGCGTACCGACCTCCGGGAGCCGACGTAGCAAACAACAAAAAAAAACGAAGTCGGGTGATCGGGCATCCCTCCCTCCCTCCTTGTCTCCCCTCCCCCCAGACCTCTCCCGTCGTAAGAAAGACACGACGAGAGGTTCTCGGCCGTTTTCGTCTTCCGTTGTCGTCGTCGCCGTCGTCGTCGCCGTGCCCGCTGACGTCGCCGTCGTCGTCGTTTTTGTCGCCGTCATCATCGTCGTCGTCGTCGCGGTCGTCGTCACCGTCGTCGTCGCCGTCGTCGACGTCGCTGTCGTCGCCGTCACCTCCGTTGCCGTCGCCGCCGCCGTCGCGGACCCATTTTTCGAGGATCGGGGTTCAAGGAAGTTCTTGGCTGCTTTCCGCCTCCAGGGGCCGTCCCTGGGCCCCGGGATCCCCAGAGGTTCCGGGAAAAAACAATTGCAGCGAACAGACCCCTCCTCCTCCTCCTCCTCCTCCTCCTCCTCCTCCTCCTCCTCCTCCTCCTCCTCCTCCTCCTCCTTTCTCCCTCCCTCCCTCCCTCCCTCCCTCTGGTCCAGGGACGCATCTGGAGCAGATGTTTATGTGTGGCCGCCGAGGTCGGCGTCGGCGTCGGCGTCGTCGGCGTCGGTGCGTCGGGACCCCTGGCGGGAACCGCGGCCACATCCTGCCCCGACTCGGCCCACGCGGGGGCGGGAGCAAGACAAGGACAAAGAGGAGGAGGATGGAGAGGCGGAGGTGGAGGATGTAGAGGAGGGACAGAAGAGGGAAGACGAGGAGGAGGAGGAGGAGGAGAAGGAGGAGGACAGCTCCAGACCGTATCACTGTGTGGACGTCGTCGTCGTCGTCGACGTCGTCGTCGTCGTCGTCGTGGTGGTGGTTGTCGTCGTCGTCGTCGTGATGATCGTCGTCGTCATCGTTGCGGTCGCCCTCGTCATCACTCGTCGCCGCCCTTGTCGTCGTCGTCGACGATCACACGAGCGAAAAAGAGAGCAGCAAAACATGGCGCAGTCGCGAATATAACCTAAGCGCGCGAAGCGCGCGCGTGGACCATAGATATATCTATATCTGTATATAGATAGATAGGTAGAAATATAGATAGATAGATAGATAGATTGATAGATAGATGGATAGATAGATGGATAGATAGATAGAGATAGATAGAGATAGATAGAGATAGATAGAGATAGATAGATAGATGTGTGTGTTCGCCGTATGGTCAGAGAGGATTGGGTACGTCACCGGGTGATTTGTCCATGAGCGCGGACGCTCAAGTTTTCCCAGCTGGTTGCGCGGGGCCGACGAGTTGAACCTGGAAACTTTGCAGGCATATCAACGTTTCTGTATGCGGGCTGCGGCTGCACCACCGCCGCCACCGCAGGGGGGGTGCAGGGCGAGAGGAAGAGAAGGGGGAGGAGGAGGAGGAGGAGGAGAACGAGGAGAAGGAGGAGAAGGAGGAGGAGGAGTCAATCCCTCGTTTCATATCCGGACGCTCCATACAGCGGAACTGCACGTAGCATGTTGTCTGATGGGGGATTCCTGCCGCGAACCTTCTTAGCGGTTTTCTTTTGCTGGGACGCAGCCTTGGGCATTGTCATTTGCATCGGGAGCTCAGCTTACATAGCCCTCGCTCTTCCGAGGGTCGCGAGCGTCCAGTGCGTTCCACGTCTGAATGATTGCGCCGCCGACAGGCTGCAACTGTTTGCGTTGCCTTCGTCCTCGTTTTTTCCCCCCCGTTCACTCGACAAGACGCGGCTAATCTCCTTGTTGCTGGTGGTGACTCCGTGGACCTGCATTTGAAAGACTTGTGAATTGTTTCGTCCGAGGAAAACAAACATGTGTTCTGCATGGCTCGATGCTGTCCGATGGTAGAATCTCAGGGGCCCAACTCAGGATAGAGGTTCAGTCACAATCAGCTCTCTTAACATATTGTGAATTCTGAAAAAGGGCCCCGGACCATCTCTGGATTCCCACTTCCCTTTCCCCTCATCCCTATCTCTCCTCCTTCCTATATATATATATATATGAGTGTATGTATGTACGTGTAGAAATATGCACACCTACATACAAGCATACTGTGTATATATATGTATATATCCATACTTGAATGCATGCATGCACACATACATACACACGTGCGTACAGACAGACCGACAGACAGACAGACTGACAGACAGACAGAAAGACAGACAGACAGACATGCATACCGACAGACATACATATATATGTATGTATGTATGCCACGTTGGGGGTCATTGGCGGTCTTGCCCACGGACATGTTTGTAAAACGGAACCCGTGATTTGCCACAGACCCACCTGACGTAAGTTGCAATTCCCCAGATTGCTTGGTATGTGTAGTCCAAGCTGTGTCTGCATGTCTTTGCTCCGCTCTACGATTGGATGTCAAGCTCATTGCGCGGTGACCTTGTAGCAAATGTGAAGACGCGCCGTTCTAGGTTATCGAGCAATTCCGTGACATGTGCCAGCAGTTGCGATTGCCGAGCCACCGTTGCTCGTACATCCGAAATTCGACGTTGTGGTAATTGCTGCTGGTTCGTGTCGCACTCACTATACGTATGCTATTTTTGTGAGTTGAATGCTTCCGCGTCCGCGCAACGGGAATTTGTCATTGGCATTGCACACAGCTGCAAGATTGCGGTTTCGATATAGTAATGACCATATTGGCGTTTCGGACCGCATTTGGATCACATTTTCTATACTTGTGCCAGCGTTGCACCAAAGCGCTGTCATCTGACGATTCGCGGACGCACGACCACGTTGTAATATATCAGTTGGTAAGATGCACAGGAATGAGTCAAAACGCATGCGCGATACATGAAATCTGCGCGCCCGTCGTGGCGTAGCGCTGTACAGTTAATGTACCGCGTGGCTCGCTGGTCCTCTTGCGTGCACATGGCCATTTCGACGCATCCTTGGCATACGCGCCGCTCCAGCACCTATCCGTTTTGTCGGTTGTGTTTCGGCGTAGATAGATTGGACATGGTGGTAAATACACCCGGCATGTGCCCGAGCATTGTGACACGCGCACCCGATGAGTCCAGCATTTGATCCAGACTCGCGTTGGTCCGATGCCTTCCTGGCTAATGTTTGTGAAGCCGGGCGGAGTATTGCAGAGACGGCGGAGTAGTTTCTTTTTCGCGCGGGAGCGCGTCTCGCTCGATGATGTGTACGGTTCGGCGCGGAATATGTTGGATCCCGGATTGGCGTAACACGTTGATAGGCATTTCTGGGATCAAAAGTTCTTGCCGAATGACGCAAGCGGCACGTCATGTTCTAAATAGTAGAAGGGGTGTCAGGGTTGCTGACCATGGCCACTGGAAGGATAGATTGTCATGGTTGCGTATTGTTGGGCGCGTGTCTCCTTCGGCCCATTCATTACGCTACCGATGAAGCCCACATATTTATAGCGTGATGATAGCTGCCGTGAAACTTGCGAGAATGATGCAGGTGGCCGTTGCTTCGCCGATACCATTGGTGGCGCTGGTCAAGCCTTGGGAGACTGACGCGCCGTGCGAACAACAGCCTGAACCATGGCGACCACGGAATGGAGCGGGGCTGCAGGTAGGCAGGCGGACGACGCACGCCGCGGTGAAGGACCACCCCCTGCGCATCCCTTATGGTGTCCAGAAATTGCCACGCCTGCTGTACATAGACGATTGGGGACGTATAGACACCGCGGTGAGAGACCACCCCCTGCGCACCCCCTCTGGTGTGGAGAAAGTGTCACGCCTGCCACGCTCTCCGACCCTAGCACATAGAGGCCGCGCTGGGAGACCACCCCTTTGCGCACGCCCTCTGTTGTCGAGAAATTGCCACGCCTGTCACGTTCTCCGACATTGGCACGCATCGGGGCCGCGGTGCGAGACCACCCCTTGCGCACCCCCTTCTTGTGTCGAGAAAGTGTCACGCCTGCCACGCTTTCCGACCTTGGCACGCGTATGGGCTGCGCTGAGAGACCCTTTTGCGCACCCTCTCTGGTGTCGAGGAAGTGCCACACCTTCCGCGCTCTCAAGACCTTGGCACGCATAGAGGCCGCGCTGAGAGACCACCCTCTTTGCGCACATTTTCTAGCATCGAGAAAGTGCCACTCCTGCCACGCTTTCCGACCCTGGCACGCATAGAGGCCGCGCTGAGAGATCACCCCTTGCGCACCTTATCTGGTGTCGAGAAAGTGCCACGCCTGCCACGCCCCCCGACCCTGGCACGTATAGAGGCCGCGCTGAGAGACCACCCGCTGCGCACCCATTTTTGGTGTCGAGAAAGTGCCACGCCTGCCACGCGTTGCGAGCGTACGACGGATAGCGCCCCCACTTCCAGCGCACCCCCTGTGGTGTCGAGGAAATGCCACGCATGCCACGTTTTGCGAGCGTACGACGGACAGCGCACCCACATCCAGCGCACCCCCTGCGGTGTCGGGAAATTGTAACGGTTGCCTTTTTTGCGAGCGTACGACGGATAGCGCCCCCACTTCCAGTGCACCTTCTGTGGTGTCGAGAAATTGCCACGCATGCCACGTTTTGCGGTCGTGCGGCGGAGAGCGCCCCCACCTCCGGCGAACCCCCTTGTGGTGCCCAGAAACTGCCACGCATGCCACGTTTTGCGAGCGTGCGACGGACAGCGCACCCACATCCAGCGCACCCCTTTTGTGGCGCCGAGAAATTGCCACGACTGCCACGCTTTGCGAGAGTACGACGGATAGCGCCCCCACTTCCAGCGCACCCATTCTGGTGTCAAGACATTGTCACGCCTGCCACGCGTTGCGAGCGTACGACGGATAGCGCCCCCACTTCCAGCACACCCCTAGTGGTGTCGAGAAATTGCCACGCATGCCACGCGTTGCGAGCGTACGATGGACAGCGTTCCCACCTCCAGCGCACCCCCTTGTGGTGCCCAGAAACTGCCACGCACGCCACGCTCTGCGAGCGTACGACGGATAGCGCCCCGTCCTCCAGCGCAACCCCAGTGGTGTTGAGAAACCGCCACGCATGCCACGCTTTGCGAGCGTACGACGGGTAGCGCACCCACATCCAGCGCACCCCCTAGTGGTGTCGAGAAACTGCCACGACTACCACGCTTTGCGAGCGTACGACGGATAGCGCCCCCACCTCCAGCGCACCCCCTTGTGGCGTCGAGAAACCGCCAAGCATACCACGCTTTGCGAGCGTACGACGGATAGCGCCCCGTCCTCCAGTGCAACCCCTGGGATGTCGAGAAACTGCCACGAGTGCCACGCTTTGCGAGCGTACGACGGATAGCGCCCCCACCTCCAGCGCACCCCTTGTGGTGTCGAGAAACTGCCACTTCCAGCGCACCCCCTTCTGGTGTCGAGGAAGTGTCGCGCCTGCCACGCACCCCAAGGATGTGTGTATGTGCGTGTGCAGATGTGTGGTTGTAGCTCTTGACCGGAAGGGACCCGCTCCCGACCCGCAGACCAAAAAAGTGCAGATGTGTTGTGTGTATGTCCAGCGTGGAGGAGGAGTGACGAGACGACGTAAGAAAGGGTGAGGAGGGGAGGCGGGTGTGTGTGTGTGTGTGCGTGTGAACGCGGGTGCGGCGCGGGTGGGACGAAAACAAGAACTTTACGAAACATGTGGGGAGTAAACTTTTAAAAGCCAAGGCATTTGGATCAAGGAAGTGTAGGAGCATGCAGTGGAACAAAGGGCGGCAACCATCAAGCCGAAGGTCCAGATCAGTTTGAGCAGACTTAGAAGTCAATCATAGAGGCCTCTTCGAGCTCTCTTCGAATTATTTCGGGTGCCATGCTCCGTATCGAAGTTCTCTTGGAGCTAGCTCGGGTGACCTCGGGGCTACCTTGGAGCTCCATTGGCGTTTTGGTGTAGATCCTGGAAGGGTCTTATGCATGAAGTTGACAGACCACGTCCTTGCCCAGATTGTATTGTTTTGATGTTGTCGTGTAGGTTTCGGTTGCGCTTGCACAGACGGCACTCGGTTCCAAGGTCAACGCTTGCTTCCCAGTCAGTTGTTGCGCATGACTAGGGTAGGATAGATCGCCCCAGAGCGTTCTTGGAAGCTCTCAGAGCGTTGGCCGAATTGGTTAAGATTGCTGGTCACCGCCAGCGCCGAACGCGACGTCATTGAAGAGGGAGCGGGTGGGCCTGGTGACGGCCGTTACGCGGCATACGCATATATAATATAAACAATCAGGCCGGGCCCCCTCCTGGGGCGTCCTCCACCTCGCTCACATATGTTGTACTGACATATGTTGTACGCTCCTGGCACCGCGCTTCCCGGCCTCCCGGGGAGTTCATAAAATGCCCAAAGACAGCCCAAGACGACCACAAGAAGCCCACAGAACGTAAAAGAAAGGCCCAAGACGTTCCCAAGCAACCCAGGATAGCTTTCGGGCGGCTCTCCAGGCTCCCAGGAGGCCTCCAAGAGACCTCAAGAGCGCTCCGAGAGGCCTCCCGAGAGCGCCTGGAGAACCTAAAATCTTGAATTCAAATTGTTTTTGTTCAGGGTTGTTTGCCTTCTCACCGTTTCATGCTTCCAACGCCCCCAAGACGGCCCCAAGACGGGCCAAGACGGCCCCAAGCCTGCCCAAGAGGCGCCCCGGACAGCTCCAGACCACCCCAGAACAGGCCCAAGATGAGCCCAAGAGCGGGAGCAGGAGGCCGCCAGAGACCTCCGAGAGGACTTCGGGACCCCCCAGAGGCCTCCGACACACCCCAGACCCCTGAGAGGCCCCCAAAAAAGCGCCGACGAGGCCTTCAAAACAGCCCAAGAGAGCTTCGAGAGCCGTCCCGAGAGAGCCCGAAGATGGTAAAATCGTTGCTTTCCAGTGGTTTTTACCTAACATCGAAGACTGATAGGTTTCTAATAGTCTAAAAAGAGAGCAGCACACTCCACAGGGGGGTCTGGGCAGCCGTTGGGGGGCCGTTGGGGTTTGCCGGGGGGGATCGTTTTTCGCATACAGTCACACACATTTCGTGCTCTTCGACCTCCCAGAACTCCATTCCCGGGCCAAATTCTGAATGCCCGGAGCCAACTGTACGCCACTTCGTGCTCTTCGACTTCCCAGAACTCCATTCCCGGGCCACATTTTGGATGCCCGGAGCCAACTGTAGGCCACTTCGTGCTCTTCGACTTCCCAGAACTCCATTCCCGGGCCACATTTTGGATGCCCGGAGCCAACTGTAGGCCACTTCGTGCTCTTCGAGTTCCCAGAACTCCATTCCCGGGCCACATTTTGAATGCCCGAGCCAACTGTAGGCCACTTCGTGATCTTCGAGTTCCCAGAATTCCATTCCTGGGCATGATTTTGAATGCCCGGAGCCAACTGTAGGCCACTTCGTGTTCTTCGAGTTCCCAGAATTCCATTCCCGGGCCACATTTTGAATGCTGAGGCAGGCTGAGGCTGAGGCTGAGGCAGGCTGAGGCTGAGGCAGGCTGAGGCTGAGGCCGAGGCTGAAGGCAGACTGAGGCTGAGGCTGAAGCAGGCTGAGGCTGAGGCAGAGGCAGGCTGAGGCTGAGGCAGGCTGATGCTGAGGCAGGCTGAGGCTGAGGCTGAGGCTGATGCAGGCTGAGGCTGAGGCAGGCTGAGGCTGAGGCTGAGGCCAAGGCTCAAGGCAGACTGAGGCTTTGGCTGAAGCAGGCTGAGGCTGAGGCTGAGGCTGAGGCTGAGGCAGGCTGAGGCTGAGGCTGAGGCAGGCTGATGCTGAGGCAGGCTGAGGCTGAGGCTGAGGCTGAGGCTGAGGCTGAGGCTGAGGCTGAGGCTGAGGGCTGAGGCGGAGGCCGAGGCTGAAGGCAGACTGAGGCTGAGGCTGAAGCAGGCTGAGGCTGAGGCTGAGGCAGGCTGAGGCTGAGGCTGAGGCAGGCTGATGCTGAGGCAGGCTGAGGCTGAGGCTGAGGCTGATGCAGGCTGAGGCTGAGGCAGGCTGAGGCTGAGGCCGAGGCTGAAGGCAGACTGAGGCTGAGGCTGAAGCAGGCTGAGGCTGAGGCTGAGGCAGGCTGAGGCTGAGGCTGAGGCAGGCTGATGCTGAGGCAGGCTGAGGCTGAGGCTGAGGCTGATGCAGGCTGAGGCTGAGGCAGGCTGAGGCTGAGGCCGAGGCTGAAGGCAGACTGAGGCTGAGGCTGAAGCAGGCTGAGGCTGAGGCTGAGGCAGGCTGAGGCTGAGGCTGAGGCAGGCTGATGCTGAGGCAGGCTGAGGCTGAGGCTGAGGCTGATGCAGGCTGAGGCTGAGGCAGGCTGAGGCTGAGGCCGAGGCTGAAGGCAGACTGAGGCTGAGGCTGAAGCAGGCTGAGGCTGAGGCTGAGGCAGGCTGAGGCTGAGGCTGAGGCAGGCTGATGCTGAGGCAGGCTGAGGCTGAGGCTGAGGCTGATGCAGGCTGAGGCTGAGGCAGGCTGAGGCTGAGGCCGAGGCTGAAGGCAGACTGAGGCTGAGGCTGAAGCAGGCTGAGGCTGAGGCTGAGGCAGGCTGAGGCTGAGGCTGAGGCTGAGGCTGAGGCTGAGGCTGAGGCTGAGGCTGAGGCTGAGGCTGAGGCTGAAGGCTGAGGCTGAGGCTGAGGCTGAGGCTGAGGCTGAGGCAGGCTGAGGCTGAGGCCGAGGCTGAGGCAGACTGAGGCTGAGGCTGAAGCAGGCTGAGGCTGAGGCTGAGGCAGGCTGAGGCTGAGGCTGAGGCAGGCTGATGCTGAGGCAGGCTGAGGCTGAGGCTGAGGCTGATGCAGGCTGAGGCTGAGGCAGGCTGAGGCTGAGGCCGAGGCTGAAGGCAGACTGATGCTGAGGCTGAAGCAGGCTGAGGCTGAGGCTGAGGCAGGCTGAGGCTGAGGCAGGCTGAGGCTGAGGCTGAGGCAGGCTGAGGCTGAGGCTGTGACTGCGACTGCCGTTGCCACTGCGACTGTCATCGCGAATGCGACTACGACTGCGAGAACAGCAGAATTCTACAACTGGATTCTCATCCGAATATTAAGGGGAATGCTTCCAGATATGCTCCTACACATCGATGTTAGGTTGCTTTGCCGGGATAATGTCGACGCTTTTCGCCTTCTCACGTTTTCCCGCTTCCAACGCTCCAAGACCGAGGAATTTGAAGAAAAGAGAGAGAGAGAGGGAATTCCAGAGATTCCTCTTTTTCAAGTTGGGACTCCTACTCTCTATCCTCTTCCTCGAGCCCCATCAAGACTTCGGTGTCACATGCAATAATGTTTCAGGAATGCTGTTGGACTCTCTGACGCTGTCTTGGCACTCTATTGGATCGTCTTCGTGTCCTCTTGGCTGCCCCTGAAACCATTGTAGAAATTGAGATCACATGTATCACCCCCTGCTTATATGTGCCCGAAGACCCGGAGAAGCATCCCAACAGACCGTGGCGTGCATGCAGAAAAAGTCTAACCCACAGCCCAGGCACTACAACTTGAAAAAAAAGGGAAATACCACCATTCCGTTTTTTCCCAAGTTCGCCCCTCGTTTATTCTTGCACAACAGACCACAATTAAGGCCCCAGAAAAGAACCCAGGAAGCCCTCGAGGGCCCCAAATCGTTGAAAACCGAACGGCAATTCATGATTTTTGCGTTTCCACAGTTCCCTTCCTATACGATTCCGAGGTTTGCGCGGGGCCTCCAAGAGAGTCCTTGCACGCAAGAAACGACAAGGATGATATTCCATGTGTTCGCCCATCAAGCCTAGCTAGAACTTGAGCGCGCGCGAAGCGCGCGCGATGGTTCTAGCACACATATATTTATCGAAGACGCCTACGGCGACTCACCGCCGTCCCCTGCCTCTTTGGAAGCGCCTATGTGGCCGAACGTTGAGGCCAGACCTGCCAAGCTATCGGACCATGTGTTCCCCGACGGTTTGGAAAGCCTTCGGGGAACACGTGGGCATCTCGAAGGCCATCTTGGCCGTCTGGAGCCAGTTTGACCCTTTCGGGCCTTCTTGGAGGACGTCTTGGAGTGCTCTTGGGCCGTCTTGGAGGCCATCTTGAGCGTCTTGGAGGCCTCCTGGGCCGTCTTGGGGGCCTCTTGGGGCTGTCTTGGGCCTGTTGGGCGATCTTTGGGGGCACTTGGGCCGTCTCGGGCCGTCGGAAGGCCGGAAACAAGCAAATTCCACAATCCTTCAAAAACACATGGGAAATCAATCAATGATTGTGGCCTTTTCGGGCCTTCCTGGAGGCCCTCTTGGAGGCCTCTTGCGCCATATTAGGGCCATCTTCGGCCATCTTGGTGGGCACCTGGCCCGTCTGACGCCGTCGGAAGCCGTTTGGGTGGCCTCTCTTGGCCGACTTGAGGCCCTCTTGGAATGCTCCAGGGCCGTTTGGGAGGCCATCTTGGGCGTATTAAAGGCCTCCTGTGCCGTCTTGGGGGCCTCTTGGGGCCGTCTTGGGGGCCTCTTGGCCCGTTGTGGGGCCATCTTGGAGGCCTCTTGGGCGATCTTTGGGGGGCTCCTGGGCCGTCTCGGGCCGTCGGAAGGCCAAAAAGAAGCAAATGTCAAAGTCCTTCAAAAACCTGAAGAAAATCCTTGTTTTGGGCCGTCTTGGGCCAGCTTCGAGCCAACTTCGGCATCTTGGTGGGTTCCTGGCCCGTCTGACGCCGTCGGGAGCCGTCTTGGGGGCCTCTCTGAACTGGCTTGGGGCCCTCTTGGGGCGCTTCGGGGCCGTCTTGGAGGCCCTCTTGGAGGCCCTCTTGGGCGTCTTAAAGGCCTCCTGTGCCGTCTTGGGGGCCTCTTGGGGCCGTCTTGGGGGCCTCTTGCGCCGTCGTGGGGCCATCTTGGAGGCCTCGTGGGTGCTCCGGGCTCTCCTGGGGGGCCTCTTGGCACTCTTCTTGGGCCATCTTGAGGCCATCTTAGAGCCATCTTGGCCCGTTTTGAGGCGTCTTGGACGATTTAGAAGGCATCTTGGACCCCCTTGGGCCGTCTTGGAGGCCATCTTGGACCATCCTGGGCGAACTTGGAGGCCATCCTGGGCCGTCTTGGAGGCCATCTTGGGCCAACTTGGGGCAACAAAGGCATCGACGGATGCGTTTTGAGATCCTTGCCGGGACCCCGGCGGGACGCGCTGGAGCCCTAGGGGGAGTTTTTTTGGAACCAAAGCCAAAAACGAAGTCATCTAGCACGCCAGGCACCCCTGCGATGAATCGACAGGGGGCGGCGGATCGAACGGCTTTCGGCCTATCCCGACACCGTGCCTGGATTGTTGTGGGTCAGAGACTTCATGGATGCTTCTCGGGGTCTCTTCAGAGCGCTCTCGGGGGGCCTCTTGGGAGCCTCTTGGGGGCCTCTTGGGGGCTTCCTGAGGCCTCTGGGGGGGCCTCGTGGGGCCTTGTGGCACCTCTTGGGGCCTCCTGGGGGCCTCTCGGGGCCGAGGGCTCGAAATACCCGTTTGGGTATTCCGTTGCGGCCCCCTCTTGGAGCCGTTTGGGAGGCCTTTTGGGCTGGCGTGCCGCCTCTTGGACCGTTTTGGGGCCCCTCTTCGAGGCCGTCTTGGGGCGACGTTGGCAGCTTCTTGGGCTCTCTTGGAGCGTCGGGAAAACGAAAATGCAAGAACGCCAAAATCTTCGAACAAAAAGACCGGAGAATCACTGATGCTGGCCTCTAAGGTTCCTCTTTGGATTGGGTCGCCTGGGGGGCATCTCGGGCCGTCTTGAGGCCATCCTGGGCGCCTTGGACCGATTGATCGGCGATTCGGGGCCCTCCGGAGCCGTCTTGGGGGCCTCTCGGGGCCCTCGTGGGCCCGTCTCGAGGCCCTCGTGGGCCAGCCAAAGTCATCAAGCCAGACACCGGGAGCCCCAGGGGCCCCGCGGCGCGCCCGTTCGGAGATGCGGCAATTTTGGGGTGCGGGCCCTTTGAAGAGTCCCCAGGATTGAGGACTGAGGCCACAGGGGATCCGGGACCTGAGGACACTCCAAATCGAGTCTGAAGGACGCGCTGGCGGAAATATTTACATATATATATATAGAGAGAGAGAGAGAGACACAGAGAGAGAGATGGTAAGCCCCACCCTTGTGATCCCTACAGGGTCGGCCGCCCCCCCAGCGACCCCCCAAACCATCAAAATCGCAAGAAGCTCACTGATCGTTCTCTCTTTTTTTTCTTCTATCATTCTTATCATTTTTGTTATTCGTTCTTTGTTGTTTAGTTGTTGTTGTTCTTGTTACTTTCTTGCTGCTGTCGTTGATGTTGCTTTTCGTGGCTGCTTTCGAATCGATCAACCTCCCCGCCTCAGGGAGAAGCCCCAGCTGGGCGTGGGCGGGGGCGGCACCAAAAACCAACAACAACAAACTAAAAAATACAAAACAACAAAAAAAGTAGCCCCAAGGCGAAACAAATCAACGAAACCTAGGCCGGGACTGGTTTTCGGACGGGAAACATTGGAAAACCTTCGGTATTGTATGGCTTTTCAGCAACAAAAAAACAGTCGGGTCTTTATATCTTGTTGATTGCTTCGCCTGGGGACTCTGATTTTCCTGTTTGTCCTTGTGGTTTGACTGATTTCCCTGTTCTTTCCCACGTGTTTCGCGGGGTTCTGGTTTTCCTCTCTGCCGCGCCGCACCCGCGACACTCACACCTCACTCTTCCCTCCTCTTCTTCCCCACATGTCTCGTGGGGTTCTGGTTTTCTTGCCTGCCGCGTCGCACCCGCGTCTCCTCACACCTCCCCTCCTCCTTCCTCCCCTCCTCCATCGCACTGCATGGCAGAAGGCTCTATGCGGGCCATGGCGCAGGGCACGGCAGGCGTGGCACTTTCTCGTTACCAGAGGGGGTGCGCAAGGGGTGGTCCCTCAGCGCGGCCTCTATGCGTGCCAGTCTCGCAGGGCGTGGCAGGCGTGGCACTTTCTCGACACCACAGGATCCGTTTCGGGCTCGCAAAGCGTGGCAGGCGTTGCACTTCCTCGACACCACAGGGGGTGCGCTGGGGGTGGTCTCCCTATCCGTTTCGGGCTCGCAAAGCGTGGCATGCGTGGCACGTCCTCGACATCTCAGGGGGTGCGCTGGGGGTGGTCTCCCTATCTGTTTTGGGTTCGCGAAGCGTGGCAGGCGTGGCATTTCCTCGACACCATAGGGGGTGCGCTGGGGGGGGTCTCCCTATCCGTTCCGGGCTCGCAAAGCGTGGCAGGCGTGGCAGTTCCTCGACACCACAGGGGCTGCGCTAGGGGTGGTTGCCCTATCCGTTTCGGGCTTGCAAAGCGTGGCAGGTGTGCCACTTCTTCGACACCACAGGGGCTGCGCTGGGGTTGGTCTCCCTATCCGTTTCGGTCTTGCAAAGTGCGGCAGGCGTGCCACTTCCTCGACACCACAGGGGGTGCGCTGGGGGTGGTTGCCCTATCCGTTTCGGGCTCGCAAAGCGTGGCAGGCGTGGCACTTCCTCGACACCACAGGGGCTGCGCTGGGGGTGGTCTCCCTATCCATCTCGGGCTCGCAAAGCGCGGCAGGCGTGGCACTTCCTCGACACCACAGGAGGTGCGCCGGGGGTGGTCCCCCTATCCATTTCGGTCTCGCCCAGCGTGGCAGGCGTGCCACTGTCTCGACACCACAAGGGGTGCGCTGGGAGGGGTATCCCTATCCGTTTCGGTCTTGCAAAACGTGGCAGGCGTTGCACTTCCTCGGCACCACAGGGGGTGCGCTGGGGGGGGTCTCCCTATCCGTTTCGGGTTCGCAAGGCGTGGCAGGCGTGGCACTTCCTCGACACCATAAGGGGGTGCGCTGGGGGTGGTTGCCCTATCCGTTTCGGGCTCGCAAAGCGCGGCAGGCGTGGCAGTTCCTCGACACCACAGGGGCTGCGCTGGGGGTGGTCTTCCTATCCGTTTCGGGCTCGCAGAGCGCGGCAGGCGTGGCACTTCCTCGGCACCACAGGGGGTGCGCTGGGGGTGGTCTCCCTATCCGTCTGGGTCTCGCAAAGCGTGGCAGGTGTGCCACTTCCTCGACACCCAAGGGGCTGCGCTGGGGGTGGTCTCCCTATCCGTTTCGGTCTTGCAAAGCGTGGCAGGCGTTGCACTTCCTCGACACCATAGGGGGTGCGCTGGGAGTGGTTGCCCTATCCGTTTCGGGTTCGCAAGGCGTGGCAGGCGTGGCACTTCCTCGACACCACAGGGGCTGCGCTGGGGGTGGCCTCCTACCTCGACACCACAGGGGGTGCGCCGGGGGTGGTTGCCCTATCCGCTTCGGGCTCGTAAAGCGTGGCAGGAGTGGCCCTTTCTCGACACCATAGGGGGTGCGCAGGAGGTGGTCCTTCACCGCGGCCCCTGTGCACGACGGTCGTCCAAGGCATAGCAGGCGTGGCATTTTCTCGACGCCAGACGGGGTGCGCAGGGGGTGGTCCCTCACCGCGGCTGCTATGCGCGCCGGTCGTCCAGGGCATAGCAGGCGTGGCACTTTCTCGACACCATAGAGGTGCGCAGGGGTTGGTCCTTCACCGCGGCCACTATGCACGACGGTCGTCCAGGGCATAGCAAGCGTGGCGGTTTCTCGACGCCAGACGGGGTGCACAGGGGGTGGTCCCTCACCGCGGCCGCTATGCGCGCCGGTCGTCCACGTCACCGGGCTCGCAAAGTGTGGCTGGCGCGGCGCTTCTCCTCTTCCACCTCTCCTCTTGAGTGGCGTCACCAACGGTATCGGCGGGGCAACGGCCACCAACATCATTCTCACATGCTTCACTTCAGCTATCATCACTCCAGCCATAATTGTTGGTTTCTGGCTCCCTGCGCCTCCCCGAGGGTGAGGCGGAGGCGGCACTGGGCGGGCGAGGGCACCGAAAACCAACAAAAACAGGAAAATCTGTCGAAACACAAGGAACACAAGAAAATCTGAGCCCCCAGGCGAAAAAATCAACGAAACCTAGGCCCCGACTGGTTTTCCGACGCGACGGGAAGCCTCGAAAAAATGTTGGGTGTCTGCGGTTATTCAATATCTTGGCTCTGGTTTCGTTGATTTGTTTGCCGGGGGGCTCTGATGTTCCCTTTTGTCCTTGTGGTTTGATGGAGTTTCATGTTTTTGTTGGTTTCTGGCTCTCCGCGCCTCCCTGGGGGTGAGGTGGAGGCGCCGGTGGCCGGGAGAAGGCACCGAAAACCACCAAAACAAGGAAATCTGTCAAAACATGAGAAAAGCATGATAATCAAAGCCCCCAGGCGAAAAAATCAACGAAACCTAGGCCCCGAGTGGTTTTCCGACGGGAAGCCTTGAAAAACCTTGGGGTTTCTGCGGTTTTCCAACAAATAAACAAGTCTGGGCCGAGGTGTCGCTGATTATTTTGCTTGGGGGCTTTGAGTTTTCTGCTTCTCCTTGTGTCTTGATTGATTTCTTTGTTTTGTTCGTATCTAGCCCTTTTCACAGGGAATCAAGTTGCAATCCGCCACAACAGGAACCCTTCCGCAAAGCGCCACGGAGGAAATCATTTTGTAACCCGCCATGAAAGGAATCAACATGTGATCCGGCACAGAAAGAATCAATGCGCAATCCGCCACAGAAGGAAGTTTATTGTAAGACACTTTCGAAGGGTGCTGCAGGGAGATTTGCATTGCAATGCCATCAAGGCCGAGTAAGTTATGAAGACATAAAAGAAGAAGAGGAAGAGGAGGAGGGGGAAGAAGAAGAGACTGAGGAGGAGGAGAGGAGAACAAGGAGAAGATGGAGAATGGAAGGGGGGGAGCCAAGAAACCCAGGAACCTAAAGACCCAGGAACCCATGAACCTAGGAACCTAAGAACCCACGAACCTAGGAACCCACGAACCTAAGAACCCAAGAATCCAAGAACCTACGAACCCCAGGAACCTACGAAAACCAGGAACCTAGGGACCCAGGAACCTAGGAACCTAGGCACCGTTTCAGAGACGGTGCGGGGGGCTCATGGGCTTGCATATGCAGGGCGGCGCGGTGCCACAAGTTTATGATACCGGAGTATAGGGCAATGGGGCTAGAGGGCGATGGGGCTATGGGGCTACAGGGCTATAGGTCCATAGGGCTATAGGTCTATACGGCTATAGGGCTATATCGCTATAGTGCCATAGGGCTCTAAGGCTCTAGGGCTCCGGGGCTCCAGGGCTACAGGGCTATAGGGCCATAGGGCTATGAGTATATAGGACTATGGGGTTGTAAGGCTGTAGGACCGTAGGGCTAAAATGGTATAGGGATATAGGGCTGTGGGCTAAACGGCTATAGGGATATAGGGCTAAAAGGCTATATGGCTATAGGGATATAGGGTTATACGGCTATTGGGCTATTGGGAAATAGGGTTATAGGACTATAGGGCTACGGGGCTACAGGGCTACTGGGGGGTTATAGGGCCATAGAGCTATAGGGCTCTAGGGCGATGTTCTCCCCAATCCGAATCTTTTTAGGGCTATGGGGCTGTAGGGCCATAGGGTTATAGGTGTATAGGGCTATAGGGTTATTGGGCCATGGGGCTGTAGGGCTCTGGGGCTATGGGTTTATGGGGTTATAGGGCCATAGGGCTATACGTCTATAGGGTTAATCGGGTATAAGACTATAAGACTATAGGGCTATAGGACGATAGGCACATAGAACTATAGGGCTATCAGGCTATAGCGCTAAAGGACACCGGGGCACCGACTGGGCACCAATTGGGCACCAGGGCACCCAGGCGTGCCGCCGAAATCGGCGCCATACTTCACCAAACCACATGAACCCGCTAGGACCCCTACAGAGGCTAGTTCTAATTTGGGAAAAGCCCAATCATAATTCGTTTGGACTATATGGGCTATGGGGGTGAAAGGCTATAGGTCTATAGGTCGACAGGGCTATATGGTTTTGGGCCATGGGGTTATAGGGCTGTAGGGCTCTGGGACTATGAGGTTATAGGGCCATAGGGCTATAGGACTATAGGACTACTGGGCTATAGGGGTATAGGGCTACCCGCGTATAGAGCTATAGGAACATAGGGCTATAAGGCTGTGGTGCTATATGGCTATAGGGCTATAGGTCTATAAGTTACCTGGGCACCACCATGGAATCCGGGCACTCAGGCGTGCCGCCGAAAACGGCGCCATACTTCATCTAACCATATGAATCCGTTTGGACCCCTACAGAGGCAAGCTCTGATTGGGGAATGCATCCGCAAGGACCCCTACAGAGGCAAGCTCTGGTTGGGGAATCTGAATCCGCTAGGACCCATACAGAGGCAAGCTCTGATTGGGGAATGTTGCCTCACCACAGGCGTCCAATATTTTCAACTGGTCGGGGTCAAGTTCAAGCCACTTCGCACCCAGGTGAAGATATTGTTCGGCCTTGTGCTAGGGTTGGAAAACTGGCAGAAACACTTGCTGTGGGGAGATAGTGACTGCTTCATCAGGTCCACGTCCGAGAAGTTGGACGCGTGCAGAGCGCGGCTCGTCATGTTTCGCGAAAAGCACATTCGCCTCGGGAACTCGTCGAAGTTGCAATGGTGGGACGTCGAGGCCGATGAGGTCGACCTGGGTAAGAACATGATCTTGGTAAAGAACGTGAAAAGTTGAACTGGTACCTGATCCTCGGGCGGGGTTGCCCAGAGACGCTGGTCCTTTTCCGCGCCAAGCCCAAATTCACAGAGACCAGAGCGCCAGGCACTGGTTCAATCAAAAAACGGTTTGGACGCCGATGGCCAAGAGGTGGCTAGTAGATCGACGCGCGCCTTTCCACACCGATGGCGCTCGGCCGCACAAGCTTGGAGCGAGTAGGAAAAGGTACTTGCACGGAGGAATCCACGACTATGCGGCCCACAAACCCCAGACGCTTCACATTTGGCAGACCACGCGCCCAAAGTATGTGCAACTGCTTTCGCGCGAGATCGATGGCCAGGATATCCACGCGAAAGGCGGAACGGATGTAAAAGACCGCATTTGGGAGACGCGCGCGAGCACGTTGGTTCGCGGTCAGCAGTTGGGTCATCAGAGAAAAAATAATACGATGATCGAGCGCGCCTTGCACACATGGTGCTACTGGCATATCGGCCAAAATCTCGCATTGAAGACGGGCGAGATGCTCTGGTGCTGCTGGTCTTGCGCGCGCAAGTGTTCCCCCATGCTATGACTGTGCTGCGTATTTATGAATCATAGGGGTGGGGCTTAGCATATATATATATATATGTCTGTAAGTCTGTGCAGTGATGTATACAGGTTTATGAGTATGCGTGTATGTGCATATGCACATGTAGTACAATGTGCATGTATATGCATGTGTGTATGTATATGCGCATGCAACAACATACATACATCCAGGTTTCGAGCAAGACAGCCATGACATGAGCAACAACAGCAACGACGACGACAACAACAGCAGCAAAAACAGCAGCAACCGCAATGGCAACAGCAGCAACGACAGCAGCAACAACAGCAGCAACCATACCGACAAACGACAAAAACAACCAAGCTCTTATCTGCTCCCGCGTCACTAATCACGTATATCCCAAACCCTCAATACCCGCCCTTTTCGTCTTCGACCATACCCCACCGGGGGCTTATCCCCCCCATCTGCCACGCGTAGTTGGCGAGGCGGCCCAAAAACGGGGGAAGGAAGGGAGGAAGGAAGGAAGAAAGAGACCAGGGGGAGGAACAAGCATGGAGCACAAAGAGAGATTTGCAGGAGAGTGGCTAGGAGCAGGAGCACAAGCGGCAGAACCAGACGGGCGTGTCGGGCGGGCGGGCCCCACGCGGCATGTCGGGCGGGCGGGCCCGCGCGGCCGGGTCGAGCGGGCGGGTCGCTGAAGCGTCAATCAATAACGAATCGCAAAGAAGTTTCGAACGATTGCGCGATCCCCAAGTAAGCCTGTAGGAGCCCAATGCGAGAGCCTGTATCCTGAGTGTTTGGGGCGCGGCGTCACAATAAATTGCGATGACGCACCGCACGAAAACGCGATTCAGAAATAAGTTGGAAGGAAGTATCGAGCGGGAGCCGTTGTCGCTGCACGTCGCGGGCCAGGATCTCAATGTGAGGCGCAAGAGATTCCTTTGTAAAAGCCAAGAAGTTGCCAGCCCCAGAACCTAGGAGGAGCACTCCAATTCTTGACGCGTCGCGCACCCCCACCGGGTCCGTAGCCTGGCTCAAGCCATCTCGCGGGCCTGGCCCCCTCGGGCCAGTCCCCCGTGCTCAAGGGGGCGCCCGTGCGCCGCACCGCGGGCCCGCGGCCCTGGGCCCCCTCGGGCCCCCCGCGCGCGCCCGCCACAGCTGCAGCTGCTCTGCTCGCGGCGCAGCTCCAGCTCGCTCAGACTGGATCGGGGACGCAATCCCATGGAGGATCTATCGAATGGCGTCGACGGGGGAGAAGATCTTTCAGTGCATGGTATGGGAGCCCAGCCACTGGCCCCGATCTGCCCCCCCCCCCCCAGATCCAAATCTGGCGCAGACCCCCACAGACAGCAGGCACCTCCCGCAGTCGGGGCAGAACATGAACTGGCTCCAGCGGCGCCCACCATGGCTCGCTGCCCAGCGGAAGACGGCGCCAGTGCGGAGGGAGATGGGGCGAGACAGCAGCCCCCCAGAGATGCCCGCGACCCGCCCCTGCAGAGGCCTGCTGAGGCAGGGGGGACTGGCGGGCCAGACGCGAACGAAAGGGACACGGGGACGGACGCTCAGGGGCGAGAGAGTCCTGACCAGACCTCCCACAGACCCACCCTGGACCCCATCTCGATCCCCGCCCCACCCACGCCTCCCTTCCCCCCCCCCCCGCCGTGGGACTGCCCAGGAGTCCGAGACACCAGTGGCGGGTGCCATCCAACTCCCAGAGGCTGAGGATGGCGTCCCAGGGGGGAATCGAGAGGCGGTCGTGGATGGGAACCCTAGAGAGGGCCATGACGAGGCTATACAGCCCACAGAAGCGGATAGCGCTGTCCACCCACCATGGGGACATGCGACTGCACCGCCCCACGCAGTGGCGGATCTCTCCCCCGAGAAACCGCCAGATGACGAGGGAAGTACCGACCTTACACATGTGGCATCGCGGCTGTTGGCTGCACCTCCCTCCTCCTCTGTCAATACAAATGTGAATGCGGCTGTTGGCTGCGCCTCCAATCTCCCCCCCCCCTCCCCCTGATGGAAATGTGAACACTGCGGCTGTTGGCTGCACCCCCCACCACCACGAGATGCAGACTGCCGCGGCTGTTGGCCGCAACCCACCGGACGGCCCTGTCCAAGATCAGCCCACGCCAACTCCCAGGGTGGGCGCTCAGAGTGCGAGAGCGCCCACCCCAGGGGCGTGCTGGACCAGAGCAGCACCAGCTTGGGGGAATCGTCGCCCGCCCCGTCCCCCCCCCCCCCGCCCCACTCCACTCCTGCCTCCCACCTGACCTCCCCCCCCCGGCAGGCGCTGGCGAGGCAGACGCTCTTGGCGACGACCATGAGATCTCCCCCGCGCACCACCCCCCCACCCGATCGGGGTCGGGGCGGAAGGCGGACGGCAGCCCCAGGACGAGGTTGATTGGGAGTGGATCCTTGAGGCTCGCGAGCCCAGCGGAAGCACCCCCGATAGCGACGTGCACTGCGATTGGGAGGGGCCCAGCGCGATCGAGGACAGATCCGCCCCCGTCGCCCTTGGACGCCCGATCGCTCCTCCTCCGGGCCACCCCCTCGCCACCACCGCCAGGCCCAAGCCAGCGCAGTTGGGAGGAGCAGTCGGATGACCCCGAACACAGACCTCCCAGCTACGGCCTAGGCCTAGGGCTCCGTAGGCCCCACTATCACCCCCGACGGCGCGGCAGTCGCGACGCCGACGTGCCCCCCCTGGCCCCATGGGTCGCCGACCCAAGGGACACCATGAGAGGGGGCGCCCTTGCAGCACTCGTGGCGCACCACGAACCACTGGGGGGCCCATGGAGAGAGCTCCCCAGGCGAACGGCGCGCAGTCAAGCGATGAGCCAGGGCCTCGAGAACCTGGCAAGCTTCTGCTGGCTCCGCCACCCCCCCTGGCACGCTGGAATCCGCGCGGAGCCTCCCTTGGCTGGGAGCGCCCCTAGCCCTCTCAGGGCAGCACCCAATCGGACAGCCCAGCTGGAGCAAGGAACCCCCCAGCAGCGCCATGTCAGCGCCCCGGCCCTCGCCCAGCTCGACCTGTCTTGGCTCGCATGGTCCATCACAGGCCCCGACCACGAGGCGAGACTGGGAGGGGTGGGTCCAGACCCAGTTCAGGTGCTGGCTTTCCGGTATTCAAGCCTGACACAAGACCCAGCCGTCGAGGCGGAGAGCCTGGACTGCGATGACCCAACCGAGGCGGAGCTTATCGCTGCCCAACTGGAATACGACGCCCTGCACTATGCCTCCCTCTGCACGGACATCGGGGTTAGGGACCCGTCCGAAGGCCTCTTTCCGGCGCCCCTACTAGGGCTCTCGAGGTGGCGGCACGACGCGGCCCCTGATGCGAGCGACGTTGGACCCGACCCCGACCACAGGGCCAAGTTATGCCGCTACCTCATCAACGAGCACCGCTGCAACCGGGTCCACTTCCCAGACCACAGGGAGGTCAGAAATTGGGCGGTCAATAGAGGGCAGTGGGCCGAGGCAGGGGGCGACGTCCTGTCCATCGAACAGCACGGGACGGGATATGGCGGCTGGGCCGCCCCGGCCATCCCTGGCGCAGGGCCCCGATCCCCAGGCATCCCAGGAGTCATCCTCGAGGGCAGCGACACGCCAGAGAGGGGTTCGGGGACTTCTTCCACCCATCTGACAGATCGGGTACTGCGGCTGCTGGCTTGCATGGGACCCCCACGGTCCCACGTGCGTTGTCTGCCACAGGATTGCCTCCCCATGGTGTCTGGCCATGGACGGATTCCAACCCGGCAGCCCCGAAGGTCCAGGACATCCCCTCGACTTGCCTGGCACCCCGCTCATCTTCCAGCTGGCCAGGGTGGGGGCGCGACACGCCCCCATCACCAGTCACATTTGCTCCTCAGACCACCTACCAGAGACCTCCAGCTACTCTCCATCCTGGCTCATCTCGGAGTTGCTCGCGGCATGGCGCCACATGACGGACACGGCGCCCGCCTGCGGCGGTGCCACAAGCGAATCCTGGCACCCGACCGCAGACAGGGAGGGCCCGAGCCTGGGGGGCGAACCGATGCTCAGAGCCGCGGCAAGCGCCCTCGCCAGACATTGCAGCGCCCCGCAGGGATGGGCCCTGGATGCCGCAATTCAAATCCGGGATCGCTTCAGGGAAGTCCCCATCTAGCAGGCTTCCGCGTGAGTGGGCGCCTAGAAGCCTCGCCCAACCCCCCCCCATGGCGTTGCCAGCCCAGCCCCCCGACCCCGCAGGCGCAAGGACCAGCCTAGAAGATCTGAGGATGAGATTCCGGCAGAGCCTCGGCAACTTCCCCACAGAAGACGCCGACTGGCTCCGAAGCGAAATAGGAGGAAACTTCCCGGACCAAGCCCTCGGCGCCACTTCAGCAGACGGCCCCCCCCCCGGGGCGCACGACGCGGACGCCGAGGCAACGGAGGCGGCCTGCGCCGCTCTCATTGCCTCCGCCAGAAGGGAAGGGAGACTCATCGCCGACCACCTTGCACCAGACAGCCCCTGCGGTGCAGCAATGCGCCTCGCAATCACGCTGCGCACAAGGGCGCGAGGGGCGGGCTCCCCCGTATCCAGTGGAGCCAACCAGCAGGCCGTGAGGAGAGAGGGCCCCGAATACCAAACCGTCGATAGGCAGCAGCTGAATGGGGGCGCCCAGCTGCCCCCAGTAAGGGAGGGCAGCGCACGCCGCCTGATACAGGAAATCACGGAGATCCGCGCGCAGGTAGCAAGCGACAGCATACCGAACAACATGACCTGGAGCAGCGCCCTGGCCCCCTTCATTTGGGAATCAGCCACAGAAGGGGGACGAAGCACCCTAGAGCACGTCTCCGAGGCTGCCGGGATCCCCACCCACATAGTGGCACATGCAGCCAGGCGATGGAACGCAATGGGCGTCTCCACCCTACAGGGAGCACGCCACCGCCTCGGGCTTGAAGCGGCAACCCTCTCGCACCTGGCTGGAAGAGAGGTCGAGGCCCCCCTTTCAGGGGGATGCATCCACCCAGAACTCCAGGAGCGCACCATGAGCTGGCTTGACCGCTTCGGATATCTCCAGGAAGGAATCCTGACAGGAGACCGGGCCGCGGTGGAAAGGGGAGTGCAGGCTCGACTCGCCAGGACGAGCGCCAGAAGCGGCAATACAGGCGCCAGAGGAGTGGAAGGTCGCCATCCCCCCCCCCGGCCGAAGGAGGCACGCAGTGCACCACAACCCCTTGGCACGAAGACATCAGGCAAATGTTCGGCGAGGACCCCGAGCCCTGGACGCCACTCAGAGAGACGATGAGGCCGCAGGAAGAACCAGGCAACACTGCATCGACCGCAGCTCCTACAGCGGCGCTGACGCGCAGCTCGTAGCGGAGGGCCTCCTGAGAGAGGCCAGGTCGCACCTCGAACCGGGAAACCGGATATCCAGGGCCATTTGGCTGTGCCCGGCACCGCATTACACCCCCCTCCTTCGACCAGTGCCCCAAGTAAGAGGCATGGACGCCAGGCCGTTCGAGGTCCTCACCAGATGGCTGCAGCTAGCAGGCATACACACGCCAAACAACATCAGAGGCGTACTGGGCAAAAGTGAGGAGCGGGCCCCCAATGCGCCTGCCCCCTTCGGAAACAGCCAGATCCGCCTCCCCCTGCGGACCACGGGGCTCAGGGCATGCCTAACTGAGGAGGAAGCGGCCTCGACAACCCGCCTACTCATAGAGAGCCTGGGCGCCTCCATCTCCAACGCAACTGACCCGCCTGGGGATGCCGAAAGGGTGCTCAGGGCAGGCGAACCAGAGCCCATGCCAGGATGGGACGCAGGTGAAGACGCACAGGCTTGCACCATCTGCACGGGGGACTTCGACGGGGCGGCAGAAGTCCTCATACTCTGTCGACACAGATTCCACAAGCACTGCCTTGACCGCTGGAGGCAGAGCCAGCCCGGGATCTTCAGGGAGGGAGGGAGCTCCATGCCAATTCGCTGCCCCCACTGCAGAGCCAATGACAGAGGCAGCGTCTCCGCCCTTCTCCCTGGAGCCCCGCCCCCCTCGGAACCGCAGGGGGTACTCCAGCTCAGGGATGGGCTCTTGGCGCCGATAAGGCCTCCCATCACGCACCGGGAGCCAGGGAATTTGACTGCCCAAGGGCCGACCTGGTCTCTATCCGGAGACCTAACACCTACATCACAGTTCGTGACATGCAAAGGATACATGAGCAGATCACTGCCCGCAGGCTTCCCCCCCCCCAGCCAGCAGGAATGGACGTGGACCAGAACGGCGCGACTGGACCCCCTGCGCAGGCGAACGAAGGTGGAGGAGGAGGGAGGGCTACCCCAACCCCTCCCTCCAGGCAGGAAAGGACGCGCTCGATCCCGATGCTTACTCAGGCGAGGTGGGCCACCCTGCTGGCCAGGTTCCCGCCGGAAGAGGATAGGCGAGGGGGGCCCCCCCATTCCCCGTCCCCTTGATTATGGCAGCCGCCAACGAGGTCGGGGCCGAACTAGTCATCACGCGGAGGTCCCTAGTCGGCAACAGACACGCGGACAGCACGGGCATCACTCTCGCGATGGCGGGGCCGAGCGCGTACGAGCAGATTAAAGAGCTGGTCCACGACAGAGCCGACTCCGAACTGGGCCAGAGCACGACCCCCACCGTTCTGGTCGCAGACGCCGGTGCATCCCAGATACAAACTGCGCAGGGGGTCCCGACCCCAGGAGGCCCGGACCCGATCGAACTGATTGCCATAGCCAACGCACAATGGGGGTACCGGGCAGCCGGCCTGATCACGCACCTGGTGCCCATTGGGAGCCCCGTGCGAACGGGAAGGATGACCCCCCCCCTCAGGCAGCTGGTAGCGGCACAGTTTCACAGAACTGACAACCCCCAGAGAACACAGAATCCGCCATCCATCGTGGTCCACTGGGGGGCAGAGACGCAGATATCAGTGACGCACTGAACATACTCACACCAGAGCATCGCAATGATGCCATCGTGGCCCAGATAACCACGTGACAGCATGTCCTAGAAGGGGGCGAGCACTCAGCAGTGGAGGTAGAATGGGCCACTACCAAGGTACCCCTCCCGAGGGACGAGACCCTCTTCAAAGAGGGGCTGGAGCCTCTCTTCCACCACGTCGTGCGATGTCGATCTGACAGGCGGACAGGCATGCAGGCCCCCGACGATCAACCCCTCGAGGAGCTTCAGGTCGCGGCGCAGACTGCCCTGGTCACAAACATCAACGGTTGCACATGGAGGTCCAAAGAAACATCGGACTCCGTACACATCCCTATTCCAGGTGCTGCCACATGTCTGGCCCTATCCGTCGCCGCGGACGCAGCGGCAGCCTTCGGATACAGAGTAGGCCTCAACGGGGGAGGCTTGCTCCTCCTGAAGACCCCAGGGAGGATTGCAGCCCCGATACTGCGGCACCTCAGGGACGAGCTCCCCAGGGTTTTCGGGTCCGCGCGTAATTCCCCCGCCCTGAGTCCCCGAAGAATCCCTGTGGAAGGCAGCTGGGACGGCGGTCCTTCGTTCGCCAGGCTGGCTGACCCCGAAGACGGCTTCCACCTTCGGTGGAACATAGCAGACCTAGGACAATCCAGGCAGCAGGACGTGATAGAGGCCGTGGAAGCCACCGTAGGCTCCGGAGCGGTGGAGCAGGTAACCACTGTGTACGCTTGGTTCCCCGACACAGGTGACTACAGGCACATGACCCAGGAGAGGATCAGACTCAACACGGCCGTCACCATGTCAGCAGGCTTCTGCGGGACAAGCTGCATAACAGTGAGCCCACAGGTCGCCAGGATCTCCCCGGCCACTCCTTCGAGAGAGCAGACCAGAAGGGACGGAGGGACCCCAATCGCGCAGATAGAACACATTGAAGCCCTGGCGCAGGAAGCTGCGCGACAGGCCCCCAGAAGAGCTGTCCAGTCGCAGATACTCGAAGTCACGGCCTTCGACCGACGAGGTGGGCAAGTTGGCCCCCCATCGTGTCAGGCCAATGCGCCCTGACCCCTGGATACCACAACACGCAACTCTGCAGATGTTTCCAGCCTCGGTAGGTTCATCTGGAGCGAGACTGCACGCAAGAGCCTGGCCGCTGCCCGCAGGGGCGGAGGGTAGGGAGGCAACAGGCAACGCACGCCCCCCCCCCCCGTTATTCCCGAGGGACGGTTGCGCGAAGTAGACAGAGTCATGGACGGCCGGAGCGCAACCTGCCGCAGACCCTCGGAGGATAGGGAGGACCTGCGAGACTACAGCACCATACTCCACCCAGGGGAGCACCTCACCGCGGCGATAGCTGCGGGAGGGGTGGCATGCATCACCACCAGCGGAGAAAGTGGCCACCTATACACTTCAAACCCCATGGGCCACCATTGCGCTACCCGCCGAAGCCGACCTGAGACCCGCCAACCGAGGCGCCGACCGTCCGCAGGCCAGGGTATCCCTGCAGCTGGCGCACGGCCCAGTGCACCTCGCCAAGCTAGATGCAACCCCCGCCCGCGCCCCGACGCCAGTGGACCTGGGGATCGACACCAGCCAACCCTCCAGTGCAGCCCCGCCTCCAAGAAGACGGGCAGCCGTGGACTCCCTCCCAGGCCCAGCCCGCCCAAGGACGTTTCCCCCTTTACGTCCGGGTTAGATGTGTTTGGTGGTTTCATGGTGTCATCGTGCTTACATGTGCGCGTGCATCTAAGTGTTTTTTGGTGCGTGCTTATACGCCCAGCACGACACGCAATTAGATGACGATGTGCGCGTATACGGAACCACGGGAAACCCGCAGGACCACCGCGGGGCAACCCATGGGACAACCCGCGGGACCACCACGGGACAACCCACGGCGCAGCCCTTGGGACAACCGTGGGACTACCCACGGGACAGCCACGGGAC
Source organism: Prorocentrum cordatum (assembly GCA_963575745.1). NCBI lineage: Eukaryota > Dinophyceae > Prorocentrales > Prorocentraceae > Prorocentrum > Prorocentrum cordatum. Next base: position 369,981 of record CAUYUJ010014414.1, read on the forward strand.
AACCTACATGGCCACTTCGAGACAGGGTCTGGGGGCCCACCACCGTCTGGCTCAAATCACGAGGCCGACGCCGTGCTCCCCCGCCGTCGCCTCCGACGGAGCGGAACTGGTATAACTGGGTAGAAGTGGTCATAGACTTGGTCATAGGACTGGCCCATTAAAAATAGGGTCCGGCCTAGAACTGGTCGCATTTAGAAGAAGAATTATTAATATTCTTAAATTTTCTTCAATTGGACCGACCAGTTCTAGGCCGGACCTTATTTCCCATGGGCCAGTTCTATGGCCAGTTCTATGACCAGCTTTATCAGTTTTATCCAGTTCTAGCCAGCGGTGCCAGCCTCCGCCCGCTCCACGTGGGGGCGTGGGGGCGCGGGGCCGCCTGCGCGCGCTCTGGATCAGTGGGCGCGCGAGTTTTTCGACGGCAGCGCAGATCTCGGTCGCGCTCGGGCAGGGTCCTTTTACTGGGCCACGTCGGCCTGCCGACCTCGCGACAGACTAGGAAAACGTTATGCCTTGCGAGATTGTTTTTTTTTTGTTGCCCCCCTTTCTTCTCCCCCCCTAACTCCCCACCGGCGATCCCCGCCGTTCACTGGCTTCGAGACCCTGGATTCCTTATCCAACGATTCCTTATCCCATGCCCTCGCCGTATTGTAGCACCAATCAAGAGCATAAGAACCACGGCGGGCGGACAAAAAGTGTCCACACGTGTCGCGCCAAGACAATTCGTCGTCAAATCACGTCGAACGAATATGTATACCCCCCTTTCCCCCAACTCAAAGTTGGCGGGGTTAGGCGGCAGGCCGCGCGCCAGGGACAAAATGTGGATACTTCAACTTTGGGTTTTGGGGGGGAGGGGTGCGAGGCAAGTGCATCATGCTGTTGCGGCTGTTATCACGTCGCAGTGTCTTGCCGCCCTGGGCGTGGACATTTCTTGTCCGGGCACCGTAGCAGAGGTGCTCACGCACAGGAGTCGGGCAAGTTCAGAGCCAGGAGCCGCTCTAGTAAGGGCGGAAAGCGACGCGGTTCTATGCGCCCAGGGCATGCTCGGAAGATTCCTGGCCTGCGTCGGAGAGCAGTGCATCCACGCCATGGCCAGAGGCATCCAGACCTGGCTCGTGCTGGAACAGCAACGACAGGAGGAGGGCAGACCCATCCTGAGGTACAACTGGGACCTCTTCGCCGCCATATGGATCCTCCAGCTGGCCGATCCCAGCAGCCTGGACAGAGACCACGTATTCCAGCTCATCAATGAGTTAGGGATAAAGGAGGAGGTCACCAGACAGCTTCCCTTCACGCAGTGGCTCTCTCCCGAACCCGACCCCACCTACACTGCGCACCACCCTTGGCTCGAAGTTCCTGGGAGCAGGGGCGCTGAGATCGACAGTGCCACCGCGCACGGGCTGACCCCAGGCACAGACGAGAGGCTCAACGCCCTTGACGAAAGGCTAAGGAGTGCCGCGCAGGAGGATAGGCGCCGACACGACCCGGGAAGAGCCCCTGGATCGCGAAAAGCACCCAGGGACCAGCGCGGCGGCCCATTAGGCGGCAGCGGGGCACACCCCGCGCAGGGTGAACAGGCTCAGGACGGGCGCAGCAGGACCCCGGGCAGGCCCCCAACAGCTGGGCAGCGCGCTGCAGACAGGAACCCGCGGACCCCGGGCCGCCCCACCCCACAGCCCAAGCCAGCACCCCCTTTTGTTGCGCAGCCGTCCCCACCGCAGCGGCAGCCCCCGCCTGGACAGACCACCAGCCCCGCGGTACAAGGCCAGCAACACGGCGGCAACGAGCGAAGCAGCGGCGACAACCCCCCGCCTATGATACCCCCAGGAGGCGCAGGCACAGGCAACAACCCATCTACGCGAGCAGAGGACAGCTCCAACCAGGGCGGAGAAGCAGGACCGAGCGACGGAAGCGGGAGCGGCACGCAGTCCCCGCCGCCACAGTCCCCGGCAGGCGCTGGGGCAAACGACCGGCCCAGACAACGCTCGCCTAGCGGCCCACAGGCCGCCCCTGCCCATGGGACCCCCCCCCAGCCTGGAGACCAAGATACCGACACTTCCCGAGCGCTGGCATCCCAAGCGGATCGCGACAGACAGAGGACCGAGGGAGACGAACGCACGCAAACGCCGAACCTGGAGCCAGGAGACGCCCCGCAGGCAACACAGGCCCGCCCAAACGGCGAGCCTGGGAGAAGGCCACCACCAGACAGCGCCCCCCGAAGCACATCCAGCGACCCGCTCGGAAGGGGGAACTCCCCCAGAGTAGGTCCGCACCTTCCGCCCTGCATGGAACGCAAGTGGAGTTCCCTCTTCAACTGCGCCGCAGAAACAGTAAGCTCCCTGGGCCCCCCGGCCCGGTGGGGGAGGGGCTGGGATGCACGGATAGAGCAAGGTGGGGGACCGTGCTCAGTGCCATCGCCTGGGGCACCTCCATGCTCCAGCTGGACAGGCAGGTCAGACAGGTGTTCGCGAGAGCCTACCTATCCGACAGGCTATTAATACCCTTTGAGACGCACTGGACACAGAATCCGCCGGCTGGCACCAGGAACTCTGCGGGCAGGAAAACTCTGTCACATAATGCCGCCCTCACAGCGGACGCCGCTTGTGCGATCTTGCAGTCCACAGCAAGAGGAAACCCCATATGCGAAGGCCCGGTATCCAGCCTCTAACCGACGAGGCCCTCGACATCATCCTCTCCGTGCCCATGCGGGGCTCACCAGGTCCCAGCACCGGCAGGCTTAGGGCTGTTGACTCAGCCTGGCTCAACCTCAGGGGTGGGGCACCTCACGACAACCCCACTCAGCGGCCAGTGCTCGGAGCGGAAGCGGGACAGCCCCGACCCCCCCCCCCCCATAGAACCTCACAGCGAGAAGGCACAGAGGCGCGGCTCCGACCGGCAGGAGTGCCAGAGGAAGCGCCATCGCGGCACCCGGCGCAGCGGAGCCAGCAAAGCAGGGACGCGGAGCACCCAGGCCCCAGGAGGCGGCAGAACAGAAGCCGAAACAGGAGGACGCGACAAGCCGGCCCCATGGGAGTGAGAACTCGACCCAGAGCAAGGCCGGGGACAAGCAGACCCGAAGAAGACAATTCTCGGTCCCTTGAGTCAATGTGGCACTCCCTGCCAGCAACAGCTGGACAGGGAGGTGCCGGAAGGGGCACCACGCGCAGCGCAGCAGGATCACAAGGACCGGGAGAAGGGTCAAGGAGGGCGAGGCCCAGAACCCATACCCCGGCCCCCACAGAGCCAACTGCGGCGCCCCAACCCATGGATGTCCTACAGCAGGTGTGGACCCAACATAGAGACCGCGTCAGAGCGCGAACAGCATCAGCGACATCCTCAAGCAGGCCAAGACCAAGGGCAAAGGGAAAGGGAAGGACGGCGCAGCCCCCGGCAGCGGGCCCTCAACCCCCCCTCATGACCGTCCCTCCAGCGAGGCCGACCTGGTTATCTACCTGACCACCAGGTCCAACAGGTGGCACGGCTGGGGGGTTTTGGACAACGCCAACAGGGTTAACGTGGCGATCACCCGCGCCACCCGCAACGCGGTCATCATCGGAGACGGAAGGATGTTCGGCGCCGCCACAGGGTCACGTCTACGAGAGCTGTCGGAGTTTGGTAGATTCGCCAAGCTCTGGGTTCGCTTCACGCACCTGGAGCACATGGGCAGGAGATGGACGTTGGCAGTCGATGAGGAGTTTGACCCCATCAATGACCTCACCACATGGATCCCAGAGGCCCCCTCCCACACCAGAGATGACGTTATCAAGGGGCTCGACAACGCCATCGTGAAAGCCCGGGCCTCTATGGAGAAGAACTTCGCAGACCGAATTGCAGCGCCGCTCAACCCAGAGTTCTCATTGGAAAAGCTGGGTGAGGCCATTGCAGGCAGTCTGCAGAAGCTTGTCGAGGACCCAGCTATGGGGGTCATCCTATACACAGTGTCGGGGCTACACCCCCACCAATGGCCCATGGACGCCACCCCGAGGCAGCCCGGCAGGCTCGATCGGAAGGCATGGAGCCACCTCGGGTACTGCACGGACGTCGAGCTGGGGGTCCACGCGAGCAACTTTGTCTACAATCTGACGTGGGCGGCACTGGTATGGTTCCTCGGGCTGGGCACCCCCTGGGCCACCTCACGCCTTAAAGTCCCCTTGGCCTCGCTCCCCCCCCTCCGTTCGTCAGGGGCATCAGCCATCGCCCCAAACGCACCTGCCGGTGCACCCCCGAGGACGTGCTACACCAACTCCCAGAGGCTTGGAGCCAAGATACTGGGAAATTCAAGCGGCACCGGGTGCACCCAGGGATGCAACACCTCCAGTCGCTGCTCCGCCCAGGCCAAGACGACTCGGCGCTTAGGCTTTCCCTACTCAGCAGCGACGGGCTCCCCTAAGACACCCCCTCGCTCAGGGTCCTCCTGGTAGTGATGATGCTCCAGCTGCGTGAGCCCCGAGCAACGCTTTGGCCATTCCCGCACCCCGAGGCCACGGGGGACATCATCGAAGCAGCCATGGGCCTCTGCCTCCCTTGGCAGGACGCCCACAAGGAGTACAGGGCTCAGTTTGCTGCGGCCTGGGGCTTCGACCTGAGTGCCTTCGCATCCCTCCATGGGAAAATGGAGGATGCCATCAGGCACATCGGCACGCTCGCCACCTTCGCTCACCACCACACGGTTGCGACCATCCATGGTTGCCCCCACACGTGGTCAATGATGCTGGAACACAAGTTCACCCTGGAAGCCCCCATGCGGGTGCTGGCAGCTATCGTCAAACCGGCTGACATCAAGTCCCTGGGCCAGGGGGGCTGCTCCATTTGCACACTGCACAAGGAGCTAGCTGGGACTGAGGCTGGACTTGGCCGCCCAGACACAATGGCAGACGTGCAATGCCATGTCCAACAAGCGCCTGGACAAGGACTTCCCCGCGTCCCCAGCCCCCGGCACAGTTGCCATCCCCCCCAACCGTCAGCGACGGCAGGTTCCTCACCAGGCAACAGGACGGCAGCTACGACTGTGACGGGTGCACTAACGCGGGGCTCCAAGGCACAGCAGGTACCGGGGAGGACGACGACACGAGAGAGCTACTGGCGCAGAACCGTTCCCAAGCCTACATGCAGGGCCGAAACTGCAGGTGGTTATGTGAACAGTGCTGGGTCAAGTCGCTTGAGAAGAAAGGCATCGAGGTTCCCCTGGCCGGAAGCAAAGACCTCTGCGCCAAGATGTCGCTACAGCAGCGCCTCCAGGAGCACAAGCGCAGACTGGACGAGGCTCGCTTTCGAAGGAAAGCCCGTGCCCCCCACCCCCTGGACCGGCTACCACTCAAGCACGGGTAGCCGACCACCGCGTCGCTCCCCACCTGCCTGGGCGACCTCGCCATGCGCACTCCGCCCGCCTTTCAGCCACAGAAGGTCGGCACCACCCCCCCAGCTCACAAGCTATCAGACGGCAGGTTCGGGCCAGACTCGCACCGCACGAGCACCCACACCGCCATGTGCAACACCTGCCCCCCAGGGTCGCCACTGCTCGTGTGGGCGGCTGGCAGCCCCGCGCTCGGCTGCTTCACGCGGCGCCCTGAACCTGGGGCACCGCGCAACGAGCAGACAGGGCCCCCGCCATGGGACGTGATGCCCACGCTCTGGACACAGCAGCAATGGAATGCAGGTTGGGCCTGCAGGAGATGTCTCATACACATCTGGAATGTGGCACCCGGTGCCCTCGACCGCATTTTGGACCTGCACTCCTCCGAGGCGCGCCCCCCCGCCCCTGCTAAGCGCGCAGCAACAGCAGAAGTGCAAGAGGAGAGCTACGACATCAGCGCCCACCTCTCCCAATCAGGCGTCAATGCAGCGGCGAAGGACGCCTACTCAAGGCCACCGGCCCCAACGGGCGAGCCCACCTCCAACGACATGGAGCTCAGCAGTCCAGCCGGACAAGCCGGCGAGGCCGTCTGGGCCCGTCGTGACAGCGACTCCGCGCCCCCCAACTCGGACCCACCAGCGTGTCCATTCCTGCCAACCCTTTCCACCTACCGGCTCGCTGGGGTGGAGTCCGACGGCCCCGTCCACGCTCTGGTGAAGTACCTACTTGAGTGGAATCACACGGTCTACCTTTGCTGGGCCGACTTCGGACAGCAGCACGGCGAGGGCATCCCAGGTGACAGAACCGATGAGACGTTGTGGCCCACAGCGCGCTTGCCCCTTTTCCTGGGAATGATCTACGGGGACTCGACCCCAGCGAACGGCCACCCCCCACGCACCCCGTGGAACGGGCAGCGGGCGGCAGCGGCCAGGGTGGCATCCCACCTAACGGGTAGGAGTGAGAGATACTGGGGGGAATGGGACCGCTACGCTGCTGGCCTTGCCGCGCAGAGAGGGCAGCGCCCCTTCCGACAGCGGATCCGCACTCTGCTGGCGTTCCTTACGGAGATTGACCCCATTGCACTGGCCTGGGGGACCATCACCCTCCTTTCCACCCGCGACCCGCGCGAGACAGCCGCAGGCGCCTCAGCTGGGGCGGAGTCTCCGGCAGCCACCTGGCTCAACAGGGATGTCGGTGCCGACGCCCCCCCCCTCAGCGGACAACCGCGGAAGGGCGCAGGAGGACCCCCCTTCCCGCGCTACCACAGCGCCCCCCCAAGCCGCCGGGGCGGAAGGGGGGCGCGCCCCTCAGGCAGAGGGGAAAACTCCTACCGGGCAGACGTGCAAGAACGAGGGCGAAGTAGATGGGGTCGACTGGGGTGAGGAGGTAGACAAGAAGAGTGAGTCTGACACCCTCAAGGAGTCAAGCTCGGAGTCCAGTCCAACCCCCACTGCTGGCGACCGAGGCGAAGAAATCCCTGACCCCTCCAGGATCTGGTCGGCACCACCCCACAGGGTCACCTCAGAGGCGCGGCCCCCTTACGAGCAGGCCGCTTCTAGGGACGCTGCCCGCGCCGCCAGGAGCACGCCGGACGACCAGCGTAGAGGGGGCATCCCAGCTGAGACCATCGACGACGCCCGGGACGACAGGTCCCTCAGGCGCGCAATCGGCGACAGAGGCCGCCAGCGACCCGCGTGGGAGGGCACCAGGGACGGGGATCGCCGCGCCGCCAAGTCCCCAAGAGGCGACCCAGCCCGGCCGCACATACTCCAGGCACCCTGGAGAGACATACGAGAAACGCAGCCACCCCGAGGCAATCCGAGCGACCCCATGGGGGGCATCCCCATGTATATGTGCCCGGTCGGCGAAGCTGATGCTACGAAGGACGAACCGATACAGGAGAAGATAACACGCCTGCAAAAGACGCTGGGAGGTGCGTTCAACGGGGTCTGGGTCGCATGGGTGAGGAGAGCGGCCGTGAGGCAGGGGACCACCGGGACTGAAAAGAACGACCCCGAGCTGAACTCCGCGCAGCTGCGCAGCGATTTCCGCCAGGCATGGGGCAACGCAGGGTATGACGCATACAAGATGGACAGGGACCCAGGGCTCAACGTCGATTGGCCAACGGTCGAGGACAGGCATACCAGGCTCCTGCAACGCGAGCCCAGACCCCACACGCAGCGCGGGACCGACAGCAGCAGCGTCCCCGCCCCATGGACCAAGGAGGGCAACAGGGCGATCGAGGCGTCCTCGCAGGAGCACTGGACTGGTGCGTCCGGCTCCGCCAACCCGCGGCATGGATGGCAGGAGTGGGTTTCCTGGAGCCACCAGGGCGCACCGTGGACAGATACCGATTGGAAAGCGAAAGGCAAACGCTACTCCCCCAGGGGAGAAGACCCATACACCGACAAGCGCGCACGATGGTGGGATTGACTTGACCAGCGTGCCCAGGGCATGCAGGGATGTGCCCGCCCGACGGGGTGCCCCCTGCTCCCCAAGCTCGGCGACAGCGACGCCCCCCAGGCGCTAGCCGCCCCCTCCCCGTCGGGGACAGTTTCACCCTGCAGCGCCTGGACTTGGCCGCAATACCTTGGGCAGCTCCCGCCGGGGCGGGGGTGTCCCAACATGTCACCCAAGGCGCTGCATAGCTAGACAGCCCACACTGGATACGTGGACTTCGCCTGGCCACCTCACCCCCCCCTGCAGATGGCGGGGGTGAGCCCGCGGGCCCCAACGGCCCAAGGCCAACAGCCGCCCTCTACGACGGCTGACTGCTCAGTTGGGGACTGGGGACGGACGCAGACGCCTCCCCGGGCCCCACGCCCTTTGCTGTCTCTCGACAGCCACTTTGGCCGGCCGGGGGCGGTTGACTGGAATAGTCCTCCCCCTGCGCACCACTCTGCTGGCGGCGGTCTGCGTGCAGCCCACACTACCACCCCTAGTCCTCAGCTCTGCGCGAGCTGCTTGCATGATTCATGACATGTTTCATCGCGGCTGGTGGCTGCACCCCCCCCGATGATGACGCCCCAGAAGGGAATCGAGAGGCCGTAGTGGATGGGCACCCTAGAGAGGGCCATAAGGAGGCTATTCAGCCCACTGGAGCGGATAGCGCTGTCCACCCACCATGGGGACAGGCGCCTGCACTGCCCCGCGCAGCGGCGGGTCTCTCCCCCGAGAGGCCGCCAGATGACGAGGGAAGTGGCGACCTTACACATGTGACATTGCGGCTCTTGGCTGCACCTCCCTCCTCCTCTGTCAACACAAGTGTGAATGCGGCTGTTGGCTGCGCCCCCCCCCCTCCTCCTCCTCCTTCTCCTCGCCGCCACATGTGTACATTGCGGCTGTTGGCTGCACCCCCCCTTTCCTCCCCGTGGTCAGATTCAGCCCTGGCTGCGTTCCAGCGCTCCATGAGGTGGCCGCGGCAGCTGCGAATCTCGGCGACTATCGCGACCGGTACCTACGAGTGCAATTTACCGGCCCTTGGGCCAGCATGTCCTCTCTCATCGTTGCAGCCCCGACCAGTCACTGGTTTCGGATACGATGACGGCACACTGGCCCCCCCTTGGCAGCAGTGCGGTCCGCGGAGTGAGTGCTCTGTTGGTACTTGCCGCCCCGGCTCTCAATGTGGTCAGTTTCGGGTCTGACTACACCCCAGCGCCTATGTGCTGGCCGCGGCTGCAGCGTACCTCGGCGACCTTCGGCCGTTACCCGCTTGGCGGCACTACTGGCGCGCGGGCCTGCGTCCGCTCCCATCGTTGCCCCCTGGCCTGCGACTGGTCTCGGAGACGATGGCTGACGCGCCAGCCCCACCATGGGCAGCGGATGGAGCGTGGAGTGGGAGCTCTGTAGGTCCCCGCCCTGTCTCAGCCGACCCCGCGCACGGCGGCGGTACCTCGCGCCGAGTGGTTCAGCCTTCAGCGTGTCGCTTCGGCGCTACCTGCCTGTTCGGCTAGTTTGGCTGCGCGGACTGGCGCCGACAGGGCGACTCTTCCGCTACGTATATCCCCACCAGCTGCCCTGTTTCAGCCGACCCCGCGCACGGCGGTGGTACCTCGCACTGAGTGGTTCTGCCTTCAGCGTGTCGCTTCGCCCCCACAAGTTGGCCTGCGATTGGTTTCGGAACTATGGCTGACGCACTGGCCCCACCATGGGCAGCGGTGTGGATCGTGGAGTGAGAGCTCTGTAAGTCCCTGCCCTGTCTTTGCCAACCCCGCGTACGGCGGTGATACCTCGCGCTGAGTGGTTCAGCCTTCAGCGCGTCGCTTCGGTGCTACCTGTCTAATCGGTTAGGTTGGCTGCGCGGACTGGCGCCGACAGGGCGACTCTTCCGCAGCGCATAATCGAGCATTTTGCTTATTGCATGTGCATACTCGCCTTCTTGCGGATATTTTCTGCAGGTGCATTGCCATTTGTAGCTAGGTAGCTTCGCCTGCTGGCCCAGACGACGCCTACCGCCCCCTGTCCGCCGCCTCGGAGCCGCCGACCAAAAAAAAGTACCCCCACCGGCCCATCCACAAGCGATGCCCAGGCGAGCTGCCCTGATCAGGGAAGCGGAGGAGCACGCAATGGATCAACAGCTAGGGAAGCCGTCCAAACGAAGTCTTGGATCAGCCTTCGCAGACCCAGAAGTGAAACGCATGCGCCTTCGCGGACCTGCCGCATGAGGAACGGCGGAAAAGAACGACGACGGTGGCGACGGTGAGGAAGAGGAGGAGCAGGAGGAGGAGGAGAAGAAAGGAGGAAGAAGAGGAAGAAGAGGAAGAAGAGGAGGAGGACGAGGAGGAGGTTGAGGAGGAAAGGGAGGAGGGCGAGGAAGAAGAGGAGGAGGAGGAGGAGCAGGATGCGTGGGAGAGAGAGAGAGAGAGAGAGATCGGACAAGTAGGCGGACCAGGGTCCGTCCGCGAGGCGCACTGCGGTGCGACAACTCGCCAAACACTATTTGCGGCGGTGCAGCCTTGAGAAACGAGGGCGGGCAACAAACCCCCTCCCCCGGCGCAATGCGACAGACGCTACAGACGGCGGACAGACGGTGAAGATCTCACGTGTCAGACCGCGTGACGAAGAAGGCCCCAACAAGAAAGGCGACGTGCGGACACGTGGCTAGGCGGCTTGGCAGACCGCCAGTTGGGCGCTTGGCCGCAACGCGGCGCGCAGGGACGGGGCACCCCCCGCCCCCACGCCCTGACACCGTGGACGCGGGGCCACGCGTACACACGGGCAGGCAGAAAGGAGGAGATTAGCGCGGGGCACCAGGCGGAGCGCCGCGGAGCGATGACAGCATAGCTTGGAGGGTGAGTGGCGGCGCAGCACCATCGGGCGAGGGCGTAAGCAGCTCGGCGAAGGCACGCCCGGCGCGGTGGAGGCGCTGGAGCAGAGGGCCTTGACGGGCTTGAGCAGCGGCAAGGTCGGCGGCGAGAGCAGCACACCTCTGCTGAAGAGCGGCCATAGACTGGGTCAGCTCGGTTTCGCGGTCGGTGAGGGGCGGCTGCTCAGTGCCTGCGGCCGGGGGCCTCGTGGCAGGGACGAGGTCATCGGTGCGCCTGGCCAGGTGGTGGACCAGCGCGGTGCGGCGATCCGTGCGCTGGCGGCCGTCGCCCTTGAGAGGCGACTGGAGGGTAACACGCGGTCCCAGGGCTGGAGCCGCTAGGGCCACGCCCCGTGAGGACGGAGGAGCCGCATCCTCGCACCCAGCAACAGTGAGAGCGTGGACGGGGTGCGACGGCCTGACTGGCTCGGTGCCCTGCGGGGGGGCTAGAGCCGCCCCCGCGGGCTGGCGCTGGTGGGGGGACGGGGTGGGTGGCACGGTGGGACCAATCATGATGCCGTGCGAGGGCTCGGAGGTCGGCCGCGTGGTCGGGTGGCGTCTCGATGGAGCGGCATCGTCGGCAGCGTGGGGTGTCGGCGGGGCGTCGTCTATGCTGCCACTCAATCCGAGGGGATCATAAAGGTCCTCGTCGGCGTCTTGACGGTGAGCGACATCATCATGTGGGTGCGATGTCGCTCTCGGTGGCGGAGTCGCGGTGGGCGTCGAGAGGTTGCCCGACGGGGCAGGGTTGGCGCTGGCTGGGCCGTCGTCCAAGAAGTCCAATCCCCCGCCGAAGCCGAACGGGTCGTCCTCCTGTTCATCGAGCATCGCCCGTTGGGCCTCGGCCCAGAGCTCATCCGGGTCTTGCGGGATGAATGGTCCAGCCGCGGGTGGTGCCTGGTCCGACAGCAGGGGGTTCGGTTCCATTTTGCTGAGTTCCGCTGCTGTAAACCCAGCCCTGCGGTGTGGGAGCGGCAGAGTACGGTGTCTGCGCTCGTAGATAGCGACAGCGACCCCATGAAGCACGGTCGCTTGGCGATGTCGTGTTTTGGCAGCTTCAACAATGTCGTCGGGAAGGTTGTGCGTGCGTGCCGCCGCTGTGGCAAGGGCGTCGGCCTGACGGTTGAACTCCTCCGCGATGGGCCCGATGAGCCCAAGGTCGATGCCCAGGTCTCCCAGGTGGCTGGCGATTTTTTCGACGCGAAACATGTTGGGCTTGGCCATAACACATCGGTGGATCTTTTCCCAGAGCTCCGCGTGCGTGCCCTGCGGCGCTGGATGTCCGTCGATGATGCTTTGGAACCCATCGACCACCGCCTGGTTGTCCACGAAAACGTGCACGGGCCGTTCGGCACATGCCGTAAGGTGGACAATGGCGAGGGTCTCCGCAACCTGGGCGTTCTGCGTTAGGCCGTGAACGCGTGCACTGTAGTTCATGCGGTGGTCGATGCCGTAGTAGACGCCGTAGCCCGCTCGTGCTAGCAATGGGATGGCTTGGTTGGTGCACGCACCGTCCGTGGCAGCATAGACCCATGTCCAACCAGTGTCGTAGTCAAGGTAGGTGGTGTAGGTGTCCTGGGCTGAAGCCGCAGGATCACCCTCAGGGGAGGGCCGCGGAATGGGCTGTGGCAGCGGGTCCCTCGCGAGGTCGGCCTGCAGGTCGAGGAGGGCTGGGTCTTCGTCGAAGAGCCCGCAGTGTCTTGTGTGCGGCGGAAGACGGGCCCACTGGTCGTCACTGATGAGGGTGGTGAGAGGGAGTCTTTCTCGGGCCCAGCACTTGCAGTCGCGGACAGTGTGCTCCTGAGTTTCCTCTTCCTCGTCGCAGTAGCGGCACGTGGGGCTGGGGTCTGCCGACGTGTTTGATCGGGATCGTCGCTGTTGGGTGTGATCCCCGCCCGACAGGTAGTTCAGGAGGAGCGCCAGCTGCCAGGCAGTGCATTTGGCTGCTCCTTTAGTTCGCGCGAGCCACGTGCTGGCGAAGAGGTCAAGGCCCTGTCTGACAGAGGCGAGGTAGCCAAGGTCGTGTCGCCGTGGCTTGATCCTCCGCAGAAATGCCCTGCGTTGTGAGGCCCGCAGCATGTGCAGGAAGGCGTTTTGGGGTAAATTCAGCCAGCTGATCTGGCAGCCCCAGTCGTCGTACATGATGCCAAATGTGGGCCAGGTCCATCGGAGCTGCTGGAGCGACTGGACGAGTCGTCCGACGGGTCCTCCACCAAACAGGGTCTGGACGTGGTGTTGGAGGTCTCTGGCGAGCCCGCAGAGTGTAACGTCGCGGTTAACCTGTCGCCGCAGGCACAGGAATGCTTCACGCTGCGTGATGGCGTCGATCTCAAGGGCGTGTCCTGGGACGCACACGGCCATGAGAGTCCAGAACTCGACCCACTTGTTCCCCTTGGGGCGGATAGCCGCCTTGAGGGCGTGGTTGTAGGCAGTCTTTGGCTGGGCCTGATGGTGCTTGAATGTCGGTGCCCGTGGTGCAGACGCTGGCAGCCAGGGAACGGGCGTGCCGCGCCTTGATAAGCATCGGCGATGGGAGCTTGCCAATGCGCGGCAGGCGGATAGTCGCCCTCCGTACACGGGCGTCTGCGGTGGCCGTGAGGTTAAGCGCGGCTGGAGCCGGCGCTGCCTCTGCGTTGATGTAACTCCCGACGAGCTTGAAGGAATCGACCACACGTAGGGGGCGATCCGCCAGTGTGAGCTGGGTAACGGCGGCGTGAAGCTCGTCGGTGAGCGCCCACCCTGCCACTTTACCAGGGTGAATGCGTTGACCTGAGAATCGATCAAACTTGGCGGTTTCGTCGAGAGATTTCTGCAGCTCAGAAGCGGTGTGGGTAGTGGAGTTGCTGTCGTCAACGAAGGTAGTGCTGAGTGATCGAGGAACGTATCGGTGCTGCCTCTTTGTCCACACGCACATGAGCAGCTTGATGTCGTCCAGGGACCACGAGCTGCCCTGGAGGTGACCGTTAGTCCTGGCCAGGTCCTTAGAGTACGCTCCGTTCATGCGGATGTAGCGTTTGTGGTGTCTGTAGAAATTTCGGCGGACAGTAACGATGTCTTGAGGGCACCCCGCGTGCAGCGCAAGGTTAAGACAGATGTCCGTGATGAGGTAGTCGAAGCACTTCTGTCGGTCAAGGGCAGCTCCAGCTAAGGGGAGGAGTAAAGCCCTGGCGTGTTCGATGCGCAGGGCGAGAGAGGTGCTGACATCCCCAATGGTGGCTTTGGGAACAGCGCCGAAGCTCGTGGCATGGGTCCATCCTTGCCGCCAGGTCGTGAGGCTACGGTAGGCTGGCGCTTCCCACGCGTACATCCATACGGAAAGAACCGAGAGAAGTCGTTGGTCCGTCGGGAGTTCCCCTCGGCCTTTTCGGAGGCACGGGTTTGGCACGTGCAGGAGGGGCTCGGGGATGGTGCCAGTGCGTTGCATAGCACGTAAGACGCTGGCGAAGAGGCGAAGGATGTCGTCGGGTAACTCCTTAGCCTCCTTAGTTGTCCAGCCGTCGAGTCCCCCCGCGCGGCGCGGTGAACGGGTGCGAATGAAGTGGATGAGTTGGTCGTCGGTGAGGTGGAAAGGGGCTGCTGGTGATGGCGTAGGCAGCTCTTGTCGGTATTCGTCGTAGAAGTCCGCCCACGTCGGCATAGCTTCGGCGTCATGGCCCGCGCGAGCGCGGTACCTGCCCAAGATGGGCTCCCAGGTGTCGACCATGAGCTTAAGCATGTCTTTGGTGTTGGCAACAATGGCGTTGGCGGGGAGGGCGTCGGGAACCTGGGCAGGTGGTGGGTCACGAGTGTGGCCTTCGTCGTTGTCCGTGTCGAGCGAACTACCGTCGCTGGGGCTGAAGCCGCCGGCGTCGGTGTCGGCATCACTATCGTCCGTGCTAGCTTGGTCAGGGTTGAAGGCGGTGGTGTCGCAGTGGAGCTGTGCATCGTCGGGAGTGGTAGGCGTGCGGAGATACGCCGTGGGCGAGCAGTCGGCAGCCCGTGCGTATATGGCCGCCTTTCGCCCGCTTGGCTCGCGGACACCCTCAGCCCAGATCTTGATGCGTTCAGCTTTGGCTCGGTTTGCACGTCGCGCCAGCTCTGAGTCTAGGTTTTGGATCAGACGGTCTAGGTGCTCTCCGCGTGGTGCTGGCACGTCGGGGGTCCAGGCATCGGGAAAGGCCAGGAGGGCCGTGGGGCGCAGCTTGTGGCAGAGAAGGCGGGCCGCGGTCCACGTGCAGTCGATGCGTTGCGCCAGGTACGGCGGGATAGCACGGCAGTCGATATGATGGTGCTGTCCGATGAAGCGAAGCTCGCAAAGTTGCCGATGGAGCTTGCGAAGGCGGTTCATGTGAATCGTGGAAGCTCCGTAGGTGGGAAAGGCGCGGGGGACGGCGGGTCGCTCCTCGAACGTGGGTGTGAGCCCGTGCATGGTAGGGGCCTTCTTTTTTGGGTGGTCTGGCGGTGGGGGCGGCAGGTCGCGCAGCCGGGTAAGATGGCACTCATGGCTGGCCTCGTTTGCCAGGGCGAACATGCGTTCCACATCGTCGCGTGTGTCAGCCTGCTCCATGCGGTCATGGTATCGCCCTGCGATGAGGGTCCCTAATGCCTGAAGTTCGTGGTCCTCATGAGCTCCGTCGTTAGGAGGGTAAGGCGTGGGGGCCAGAAGGCGTGGGGCCGTATGGTCGAGGCGGCTAAGGTCGAGTGTGACCTGCAGGCCAACATGGGACTTCGCTGGCAAGTCACGCAGATAGCAGAAGTCGGTGACAAGGGATCGCGCAGCTTGGTTGGCGATGATATAATCGATGCGCGAAGTGCGGGGGCACTTGGTGACGCGGTCCCAGTCAGGGATATTGCCATATGTGTGCATGGTGTGGTCTGGTGTGCCTTCAGCGACGTTAAACCATCCGTGCTGCATCATGTGCAGCAGATGTGGATTGTCGTCGATGTTCGTGTTGGCGTCCATGCAAATGAAATACGGGGCTGAGCCGACCCTCGCGGCGGCGCAATCAGCAAGCCGAAACAAATCGGTGCTGTCCCCTCCAGCGACCCCGTAGAGGCTCGCAATGTAGATCCCAGCGGGACCGTGGTTGTTTCGTCGCCGCCTGCGGCGGTGCTGGGTGCAGAGCGGGAGGAAGGCCTCGTGCCATCGTTTCTTGGCCTTGAGGGTGGCGATACAGGTCGCAGTGTCGTCGACGGTGGAGTCGACGATGGCGTCCTTAGAGAGGATGGCGACCCCCCCGAGGCGCCGGTGTTGCCCTCGACCGTGTGGTCCGTGCCACCGTGAGCAGCTTTGCGCTGGGCTCGCGCCAGATCCAGGTCAGGTCCCAGACTGGCCTGATATCCTCCGTGGTGTGGATTGGCGGCGTTGGTAGCGATGGCTTGCCTGGTAGGCTTGGCATGTCGGGTCTCCTGCAGTGCTATGACTGCGGCGTTGTGGTCGACACCTAGAGCGGTGATGGTTGGCCAGTTCGCTGGGAGACTCGTGATGTTGAGGCTGACGAGGTGGATGGAGCGACCTGGCCCGTCTCCGTCGGTGGAGCTGGGGTTGCACGCCCCGCACGGTGGAGGGCAGCCTGGCCCTCACCCAGGTAGAAGGCTTGGCCGCAGTAGGAGCTCATGGCGTCGCGGCAGATTGGCTTGGACGGGGCTGAAGCCGCCGTCGGGCCAGAAGAATAGGCAAGGCATGGTCGACGCTGCGCCGGGGGGGGGTCATAAACATCGGCAAAACTGCCTCGAAAAATCCTCCTCACTCCTGTACCGTGGGGGACGGGGGGAGGAGAGGTGAGACGGCAGCAGAGGGAGAGGGAGGCGACTCCTCGATCCGTCCTGCCGAGAACAAGAACAAAAGCAAACCAGCGGCGGCAGCTCGGCGCGGCAGCGGCGCAGCGCGCGCGCACATACTGCGCACGCGACACCGCTGGTCCGTCCTGCGGCGGCGCGCCCGCCCCGTCAGTACCGTGATGAGCAGCATCAGCTGGAACAGCTTGTTCGTGTGCGCCCTCTGCGCTCGCCTCGGGCGATGGGCCCTGTGGCTGCGGCGGAGGACGCTCTGCCAGCGCGTCAGCCACCATCTGGGCGTGGCGAGCGGCGCGGTCGGTGGCCTGGCGCTGAGCCTCATCCATGCCCGCTGCCGTGAGGCACGCGTTGCGGACAGGGCTGACTCCACGCGGGGCCGCCGCTGCCGCGGCAGCGGCTGAGGTGGCGGGGCCGCCGCCGTGGCTCAGAGGGGGCAGCGGTGAGCCGCCGCCGAAACCCGCCGCGAGGCCCTTGACGGAGTACTTGTGCTTGAAGGGGTCGAAGGTCGGCGCCTCGTCGAAGGGGACGACAACGCGGGTGGGCGGTGGCAGCTCCTGGTCCGTGGACGGCGTCGGCTCGAGGTCGACCTGGCCAGGTTCGATGGCGCTGGCACCGAAACGTGGCACCACCTCGGGGGCTTGGCCATCAGCCTGAGTCTCGCGGGGCGGCGAGCTCGTGGAGCTCCCAGGGGCCTTGCGCGAGCTGTGGCGGCTGCAGGACCGGCTGCGCGGGACGCGCCCGCCCGTGTGGCGGTCACGTGGCGAGGTCGCCTGGGCGTTAGCGCGCGCAGAGTCCGCCCTGCTCGGGGAGCGGATCGGCGCTGCGCAGGGTGTTGGGCTGGGCTGGCGGGAGCCGCCTGTGCCGCCCGCCGCCGAGGCTGCAGCCTGGTCAGGGTCGACGGCGTCGGGCCGGGGGCTGACGTGGTGGGCACTACCCTCGCTGTGCCGCGGGGAGGCGCTGTGGTGCGCCTGGGTGTGCGTGAGGACGAGCGGGACGAGCGGCTGCCGCTCGCGCTCAGGGGGGGCAGGTTTTGCCTGGGCAGGGCGCAGCGCTGCGGCCACGTTTGGCGGGGGCGTGTGTTGGCGCGGTTGCCAGGCACGCACGTTCGCCTCGCGCCATCCTTCAGGGCGCCCTGTCCTGCCACGGCTTGGTGCAGCCCCCTGGGCTGAAGCCGCAGGGGTTACCACTGCGGGCTGGTTGCTGGCGGTGCTGTCGTGGCGGCCTGGGTAATGGCCCCAGGCACGCGTGGACCCTGGCACGGGCGAGGTGGCCCGTGGGGGAGCCTGCACGAGTGCACGCGGGTAGCCGATGACCGCTGGGTGCACCCTGGCGTGGGGGGCGTGGCCATAGCTGGAGGCGGCTGCTCCTGCCGCCGCGGGCCTGGCGCCAATGGGGCCACGGTGATAGGCGGCGCCCCCGCCGTACACCGCGCTGTCGCCTGTCGGGACGCGCGCGGGAGAGCGGTTGCGTGGCGTGCTCGGCTGACCTGCGTCGCGTTGGTCGCGCTGCTGGGTGCGCTGCTGGCGCTGTTGGTAGCGCTGCTGGTCGGCTCTCGAGAGCGGGCGGGTGTCGGGGAGGATGGGGGGCACGTCGGGCCGCCGCCAGCCCTGATAGACGTGCTCGAAGGCATGGTCTGGGTAGGTCTCCCCGACGGGTGAGTAGCGCCGCACATGCTCCACGTAGTCAATGTTCTGCGGCTCGGGGAGCACCGTGATGTTCACAGCCCGCTGGTGCGCTGGTCCATAGAGACAGAAGCTACCACGGTTGCTGCGGTCGTGGTTCAGCTCGGCTTCGGTCGTGGCACGGCTCACCATGGCGTCGCAGAGGCGCATGTCGTAGTCGAGAGCTTGAGGCCCAGGGCCGCCCTCGGCATCCCAGTACAGTACCACATCTCGCCAGCGGGTGCGGGTAGTGTGGATGCGCTCGGCGATAGACTCGCAGACGGTCCTGACTGTGACACGATCCCTATGCATGTTGGTGATGGCTAGGGAGTAAGGTCGGCGGACCGTTTTGTTGAAGATGAAGTCCTCCTTGAGGGCCTGGTGAGGGCCGAAGAGCACGTAGCCTTCCCTCCACAGCGGTTGGTCGGGAGACGGGTCTTCAGGCATCCCCGTTCTTGTGAACCCTGGTGGTCGCCTCGTGCCGTCGGGCAATCCCTGCTTGAGGACGCGACGCGGCCTCGGTGGTAGATACCATTGACCCTGGTAACTTGCTTGGCCTGGTTGTGGAGGCTCCCCCCCGGGGCCTGAAGGCGCTCGGGGGGGTTCCTTGAGGTCGTGCTGGGCTGGCGCGTTGCCGTATTGGCGGGCGAGGATGTGCGGAGGCATCCCTGTGGCACGGACGTCGAACAGGCTGTGCGGACGAGGCGGATGAGGGCATCTGCTGGAAAGGCAGCATGTGTCGGAGTCCCTGTTGTCGGTGCTGTACGCACACGTCCAGCTGTTGCAAGAGTAGTCCGTGGACCAGTCCATAAGTGCACGTAGTCCGCTGAGGGAGCAGTCTGGGCACGTTGGTTGGCCCGAGGTGCCGAGCTGCGTGTTGCGGCGGGCCGCACAATACTGACAGCATTGGAATCGGCACTGTAGGCAAGTCCAGCGTCCTGGTAGGGGCGGGAGCGCTTGCTCGTCGGTGACTGCGTCGTCTGGGTGGGGTCGGGGTCGATCCCACAAGGGCCAGACGTCGGCGAACCAGGACTGGCCTGTAGTGCGGACCACCTCCGCGGGGAGGCGAGCGTCGTCAGCATGGCGCTCGATCCACTGGGGCCCCAGGTCCGCTGGGATCATGACCGTGCGCCAAGTGTCGTCCGCCTTGACGTGGACTTGGGTCGGTGCCCAGAGCCTGGTAGTGGTATCGCCATGGTCGTGGTGAAGGATGACCCAGCCGTCGCGACCCGCAACCGCAGGGTCGATAACGCGGTGGCCCACGACGGTCGCCCCCCACGGTAAGTAGGCGCCGTCGTGGTGCTCGCCCGGGTCAAGCCAGACCTCGATGCCAGGGGCGTTGACACGGGCCCGCACATCGCGGACGTGGAAGGCGAGGACGTGGTAGGCGGTCGGCTCCTCTTCCGTCTCGATGTGCTCCCACGTCTCGATGTCGCTGTTGTCCGAGGTGGAGTTTCCGCCGCTCTGCCGTGACGAACGCGAGGCGGATCGCCGTGGGCGGGCATGGCCTCGGGCGAGGGCGGCGGCCGCGCTGATGAGGGACGGCGTACGGCGGTCGTCGGCTCCCGATGTCGTCGATGAGCGGTCTGGACTGTGTCCCAGGGCGGCACCTGACTGATAGGTGTGCGATGGGCCAGACGCGGCCCCAGGGCTGGAGCCGCTGGGGCGCGGCGCTCGTGCGTCGGACTGCCCCCGCACGGGGACGGCCTGCAAGCCAGTGTACACCAGGTCGATCAGTGGCTGCGGGTCCAGCTGGAGCTTGCGAAGCGAGGCGCGCGGACGGGGCTGGTTGGGGTCGGCCCTGGTGGCTGCTTCGGTGTCGTAGTGCTGTGTAGCCCATGCTCGCGCTGCCTCTGGCGAGTATAGTGCCTGCGGCGGTGGCCACGCTGCCGCGGTGTCCAGCCGGCGCCAGGTGTTAGCTTCCTGGTCGCGGGCTTCAGCCGCCTCGCGGAGGTCTGGGTGATCGTAGCCGGCAATGTGGAGGGCGTGCGCACAGTCGCCCATGCCATAGGCTTGTGGTAGGGCACGGCACCTGGAGGCAGCTTCAGTGGGGGCACACCAGTCCATGCGGATGAGGAGGCCCAGGACCCGTGGGTAGATGAGGCGCGCTCCGTGAGCCTCCCCTTTCACGAAGTTGTGCCAGTTCTCACCGCGCGGCGGTTTGGTAGCCTCGCACATCCAGAGCGCGATGGGTCCCCACGCGAGGGTGTCGTCTTCGAGGCTGCAGGGCGGGTGAGGCGGCACTGCGTACCACGCGGCCAGCGACGGGTGCACACTCACGTACGTGCGGCCAACATTTGTGGCGGTTCGACCCTTCGCTTCACGGCGGGGGCCCGGCAGGAGGTGACCTCCGTTGAAAGCGAGACGAGCCGCAAGGTCGCCGCGGGTCCCGTGCCAGAAGACCGTGGGCGTGTCAGTGGTGGGTTGACGGAGGTCCCACGTGAGGTAGGGGAAGATCGTCTCGCCTGAGTTCCCACCCGAGTCTTCCAGCACCCAAGTGAGTCGGTTCGGGGGCCTCTGCATGATGTCAGTCCACGGCGCCAACGCTTGGAGCGTTGGGTCATGGGTGAATCGAGGATGGTCGTGGAGTCGCAGGGCGTCTTTGATGTCCTCTGTAGTCACGCCACTGTTACCAAGCGCAAAGCCGTTCTGGTACAGGGAGGTGAGGATGCTCGTCGGCGGCACGGGGACCGCTGGGTCGCGCTGGATGGTGTTGCGTAAGTTGCGCGTCGGTGGCCTGAGGGCTGGGTGGGGCGTACCAGGGCCTGGAGGCGCCTGGGGCCTGGCGGGTGATGCGTAGCGTGCTCGCCGTCGTGGTGGTTGGGTGTCCATGTCGGAGGAGGAACCACGAGCATCTGCATGTCGGAAGATGGACCACGGGCTGTCAAGGGTGCGCTCACGTGTTTCCCTTGCCTCGGCGTCGCTGGCCTGAGTTGTGGCGTCTTCGTGAGTCGGCGGGTTACCATAGGCCGCGCCGCTTATGTGGCCGTCTCGCGGGGACGGGCTGGTCGACCGTGGTGTGACAGACGAGGCTCGCGATACCGCGGCAGTGACTTCGACAATGGCGGCGGTGGTGGCGGTGGTGACATCGGCGACTGCGGCGGCAACTGCAGCAGCATAGTGTTCCTGTAGCAGCGGGTGTCGAAGAGAGTGCACGTGCTGGCTCTCGGGTTCGTCGGGATGCGTGCGCGGCATTGTGTGTGTGGCCTCATCGCGCGGCCTCCTGCTCGGTTGGCAACAGCGGAGGCACCACTGGGCCGTGGGTGAGTCCAGGGCGCGCGCACAGATGCGGGCTCCTACGTGTCCGACGGCTCCTTGAGCGAGAAGTTTGGCGCCGACCAGGAGAAGACCGCAAACCACTCCGCCTGTGGCAATAGCTCCGAGTTTGCCGCTGGCCCATTTCAGGGCACCCCCGAGGCCAGACCCGACTGCGCTGGCTCCGCCCGAGACGATGTCTCTGAGTTTGGCACTGGTCCACTTGAGAATACCCCACAAGGCGGGCGTGGCGTTGTATGCCGTTGTGCGTCGGGGCGTAGTGGACACGGATGGGCCTGGTGCCGCAGCTTCACGTCGTCGTCGCTGCCGGTAGCTGGGGTCTCGGCTCGGTGTCGGCAAGTACCCGTCGATCTGGTCCTTGTACGGCATGGCTACCACGATGGCATACGTGGCCACGAAGAGGCAGATGAGACAGCCGCAGCGTCGGGAGGCCGCTGCGCTGTGCGGGGCCTCGTAGGAGCCGCTGGCGTCAGGGCTCGCGTCCTCGATGGGGTCGTTGTCGATGCCAGCCTGCCAGTGGTCGACGGCGCTGGAGTTGGAGTCAGTCGCGTTAGCACGGCAGACAAGGGTGCGGGGCGTGGTCCTGCCACCTGAGGTCTGAAGACGCCCAGATCCAGCCAATGCTGCAGCGGGGCTGAAGCCGCCACTGCGCGGGCTGGTGAGAGCTGGCGGTGCAGTGGAATGGCTTGTCTCGTCGGCGGCAGTGGCGCCTTCGGCGTCGCTGAGCTGTGCGCTGGGGTCGGCCTGGGCCGAGTTGATGGGCGGACTGCTGTGCGACAGGGGGCGCCCTGTGTAGGGTTCGCTGTCACGGTCGCGCTGGGCCGTGTCACCTGGCGGTGTCGTGCCGTCGCGATCCTGGGTTTCCATGTCGTGGATGGAGTCGTTCTGGCTATCGTCCGACACGTGGAACGAGTCCAGGGATATGTTGCTGATATCGCTGGCCGCGATGTGCTGGAGCAGAAGCGGTTCGGCGTCGGCCGCGGGCTGGTCACACGTGGCGTGCTGGGCGAGGGGGCCAGCTGGCGGTGGTAGGTTTAGCGGTTCCATCGGTGCCGCGGCGAGCTCCGCCTCGACAAGCGGCTGCATGTCTGGCGGGTGGTGCAGGATCGCATCCGCGAGGTACGCCAGGGCGTCTTGGTCGGGTGGAGGGAGGCCTCTTGGCAGCAAGGCGTGGGCCCGTGAGAGGTATGGCGGCAGTGGTGCCGCGAAAGCCTCAGGGCCGACGAGCTGGGCACGAGCGCCCTGGTATTCCAGAAGGAGGCCAAAGTAGCGGGTGGGGTACTCGTGGCTGCCCTGGATACGAGTGAGGTTGCGGTTGGTGCGCTGTCTGTCGGGGCCCGCTCTGTGCCAGATATCCTCGCACATGTCGAACGCGGTGCGCTGGCGCAGGGCGTCGTTTTTCTCCGCGGAATCCTCCTGGAAAAAGTGGTCGTACTGTGGCAGATGGAGCGTCGCCAGGATGTGCGGGACGCAGTCCTCGAGCCATGCCCAGAACACGTCCTGATGGTCCTCACCTGGTGCCCACGCCGCGGCGCACGGTATGAGCCGTGCTCGGATCATCATCAGGTGCCAGAAAGCGGGGTCCTCCTCGGGTTCACCCCTGGCGCACAGAGGGGTAGTGGGACCCGTGGGGCTAAAGCGGGGCACGACAGCGGGGCTGAAGCCGCCACTGCGTGCCTGGGCCTTGCCAGCGGCCCTGTCGAGGATGTGCTGCACGACGGTCGAGGACAAGCTGAGGACAGACTGCGATGCATGTGTCGTAGTTGACGAGGGCGTGCTCGTAGGAGACATGCTGGTACTCGCCGTAGCCGTCGTAGTAGCCGTCGATGTCCCAGGGGGGCAGCGCGTGGGGCGGGGCCCCTGGTGCTGCTCAAGCCAGGCGCACGCGATGGCGCCCAGCGGCCCGGTGCCGCACGGACCCGCGGCGGCGGTGCTGTTCACGATCGGGTCCAAAATGGCGCAGTGATCCTATTTGTAGATGCTGTCATCGTAAAGGTAGAAGAGCGTCCCACGTTCCGTGTGTCGCAGGAAAACCTCTCCTCCGTGCTGAGGCGCACCGCCTGAAGACGGGTGTGCTCCAGCTAGCGAGGGGAGGGCCAGGCCGCAGGCGAGGCGCCACATGATGGCGAGGCCTGGCGGGCGGCGCGAGCGATGAGCCGAAAGCTGCATGTCAGCACACGTCCTCAAATACCCCTGAATGCTCATGCACATTGCTACAATCACGCCCCCTGCAAGACTACGGGTGTCCCTACACCAGATAGCTTGCGCGTGCTGCTGCCAAAACAGACATGAGGTGACAAGAAAGAGATACGACGCGAAGAGGGGAGAGATGCCTCTGAAGGCGCTTCCTCGGAGGGCTGAGGCGGGCTCTCTGAGGCACCTTCAATAGGGTTCCTGGGTGGCCCGACCCTTGTCCTTGCCTTTGTCGGCCCCTGGGGGCCCCGTCCCTGGGGTGACCTGGCCTGGCTGGTCGATCCAACCGCAGGCAGCCACGGGTTCGGCGGCCGCTGCAGCTTCCTCCTTCTTAGTTTCCAGAGTGGCCACTTGTGGCAGGTGGATGGTGCCTCCCGTGAGGTGCCCGAGGAGGGTCTGGATGTCGCCGCGCAGTGCAGCGGCGTCGGCGGTTGCCGTCTGTTGCTGGGTGACGACGGTGGCAAGCCCCCGTTCCAGCCCTGAAACGTGCTCCGTGAGTGTGGCCTGGGAGGAGAGAACGCCCGCAAGCTGCACCTGCATGTTATCCACCGTGTTGGCTAGCAGCTCGTGCTGCTGTTCCATGTGCTGGATGCGGGTCGTGGCAGCATCGGGCGGTTTAGAGGCCGATGCGAAGCGCTCGCCGAAGGTGTTGAGTTCGTGGGAGGCCACGCTGTATTCATCACCTGATGAGAGGATCTCGACGTCGACGACGTCGCCTGGTACTTCGGCGGCTGTGGCAGCGTCGCCTTCGGTGTGGCCCCCACCTTCTGCCGCCGCCGTGCCAAGCCAGGAGTCATGGCCACCTGGTCCTGGGGCGGCCATCGGTTCAGCGGCTCCGTCCGTGCCGTGCGGGGGTGCAGAGGAGCTGCGGCCTGGGGCGCAGGGTGACCTTGCGTGCGGCGTGGCGTCACGTTTCCCGCTGGAGGAGCGGTGGCGCTTGGCTGAAGGCTCCTCCTTGGGGGTCAGGAGCGGTGCGACGCCCTTGCCTTTGGGCGTGGCAGTCATGAGGTCGTGGAGGTAGGGGCTCTGGGCCGCTTTGGTGAGGAGTGTGCCGGTGGCGGGGCTAAAGCCGCCACCACCGGCTGGCGGCGTCACAGGCTCTGTGATGGTGGTAGGCGTGACGATGGTAACGTTGTCCCGCTTCGGCACCACCTCAGCCAGCGGGGCCTCGGTGATGCTCCACGGGATGGGGCACCCCGCGACCTGCACCGTATAGGTGAGTGGGGGCCGATGAGCGCGCACTAAGGCAAACTGGGCCGCAGTGGCTGGGTCCCAGGCGGTGTGGTAGACCTCACAGTCCCATTTAACGGACGGGCCCGTGAGAGTCTTGGCGAGCTGGGTCAGCGTGGCGTGGCGTGCCGCAATGCCAGTGATGCGGTAGCGCGTCTTGGCGAGGGTAGCCTCGCAGCCGCGGATGCTGACAGCAGCGGCCTTGGCGACGTCGGACCCCCGTGGAACACGGATCCCCAGTAGGCCTGACTTGCCGTGCCTGACGACTCCCAGGGCCTTGAACTCCACCGACTTCTGGAACGCGTCTGCCATCGTGATGGGCTGGTCCTCAGGGAACCAAACGGTCTGATACTTGTCGGCGGTGGGCTCGTCTGCACCTACGTTGCTGAGGTCGTAGGTGGCACCGAGTTGCCCTGATCCCGCCAGGACCTTGTCGACCGCTTGGAGACTGACGCCGAAGGTGGCAGCCAGGGACCTCTTTCCGACGCCCGATCCAAACCTGCCTAGGCTTTTGCAGGGTTCGAGGATGGTGACGGCTTTAAAGTTGCCGTGGAAGAGGGCCTTGAAGGTGTCCTGAAGCTGACTATCGAGCTCCTGGCGGCGAGCGTCTTTCTTGGACTCCCTGTGCTTTTGGTTTTGGCGCGCCTTGTCCTGTGGAGCGGAGTCCCCTCGAAAAGGGCCCTTGGCGCGTGGACCACCGTTCACGGGGGCACCTCCCGAGAACTGGTCCTCGAAGGCCTGGTGCATGGAGGGGACTGCGGCAATGGCCTCGGTCTCGTGTATGGTCGCCCGAATCCAGCAGACGTGGTCGGCAGGGTCGATGGTGGCGACGGCTACCTTTTCCGTGCAGGCGACCTCCTTGGTGCCCAGCTGGTACACGGTCACGGGGACGTGCGTGTGGACCACTTTGGGCGCCTTGGGGTGACGCTTCAGGACGGGGACGGCGAGCTCGGTCCCGACGTAGTTGTCGTTTTTCGGGCCCATGACAGCAATCGCGAGCTGACCCGTGGCTCGCTTGCCCTGCTCGAGGTGGTGTTGCAGCAGCCGTTCACCACTCGTAGTCGTGGAGGCTGATGCTGGGCTTGTACGTCTTGCCGTCGTCAGGTGAGGTGGGTTCGGCAAGGACAGGGACCTTCCAAAAGGCAGGGTCCAAGGCGATGAATTGGGTGTCCGCAGCCTGAAGACGTGCGGAACCCGCTGGTGGGTGTGATGTGTCACCGCCAGTGCGCTTAGGCTTGCTGCGCTGGTGATGATCGAGCGTGTAGCTAATCTGGTTGGCGGCGCACATGCGGATCAGGGCGCTGCCAAGCTTCTTCGTGTTGGACTTGTGCATGTCGTACGTTGCCTGGAGCTCGTCCGCGTTCAGTTCGGCAAGCCCGTTGTAGGCGGCCGTGGGGCGGTCAGACCCCGCTTGCTTGAACGCTGCGATGCAGTCCTGCTTGCGTTGAAGGAGAGACCCTTCAGCAGCAGGGCGCGTGGGACGGGAGCTCGGAGGCTGCTTAGAAGAGCGACGGCGCTCCGGCTTCTTGGGGGCCATTGCTGCGGGCACTCTGGTGTGGAGAGGTGACGCGAATCAGTAGGGTCCTGCTGGGACCCCTCCGGTCTCGCGAGGCCTGGGAGTCTGACTCCGAGGCGGGGCGCTTCGCGTCGCGGCTGCGGTCTGAGTGCAGGGCGCTCTCGAGCCGAGACTAGAGAGAGAGAGAGAGAGAGAGAGAGAGAGAGAGAGAGAGAGAGAGAGAGAGAGAGAGAGAGAGAGAGAGAGAGAGAGAGAGAGAGAGAGAGAGAGAGAGAGAGAGAGAGGAGGGAGGGGGAGAAATAGGCGACTGATGACGAAGAGGACGAGGAGGAGGAGGAGGAGGAGGAGGAGGAGAGGAAACAGGAGGAGGAGGAGGAGGAGGAGCACAGTGGCGAGCATGGGTGGCGTCTTGGGGCGTCGTGGGGGCCCCTTGGCGGTCCTGGGGGCCTCTTGCGTACCTCGGGGAGCTTGGGGTCGCTTGGGAGCCTCTTGGAGGCCTCTAGAGCGCCTTTGGGATCTCCCTGCCGCCTCTTGGGGCCCTCCCGGGGTGCCCCCGGGGGCTTTCGAGGCGTCTTGGGGGCCATATTGGAGGACATCGATCAAAGAAGGGGATGGTCGCAATCAGGCAAATTGAGCAATTTTGGGACTAACTGCGCTTTCTGAGGAACTTGTGGAACCATCTTGACGGAAAAATGCCCCCTCCAGGGCGGGGCGCCCCCTCCAGGCCCAGGGGAGGGGCAGGGGGGAGCGGAGGCCTTTCCCCGAAGAGGAAGAAGGGGGTCGCAAGAGGAAGCTCCCATGCCCAAGAGGGCCGGTGGGATTGAAAAAAAACATTGGACACCAAAGGGAGGATCAACTATTATACATATTGTAAAAACGAGGGCTCCATCATTTCAAGATGCGTTGGTTTGATCTCGTCGCGCGTCACTCACCATGTATACCCGGAACTCTCGATGCCCGCCCTTTTCGTTTTCGATCGCACCACCACTGGGCATATCTCCCTCATTTGCCACGCGCCCCTGGCGCAGCCCCTAGAACAGCAGAAGGGGGGAGGAAGGAAGGGACAAGGGCGATGGAGAAGCATGGAGCACGAGAGAGATTTTGCAGGAATACAAGCGGCAGAACCAGACGGGCGGGTCGGGTGGGGTGGGCTGACCATAGCGGGCAGGTCGGGCGGGTGGGCCCATACGGCCCAGTCGAGCGGGCGGGTTGCTGAAGCGTCAATCCGATATGAATTACGAAGAAATTTCAAGCGATAACGCGATTCCAAAGCAAGTCGCAAAGAAATCAAAAGCGAGAGCGTAAATCTTGCGCGCCGAGGGCGCGGCGCCGCGCGAATGCGCGATTCCTGAATATATTGCGAGGAAGTCCCACGCCAATGAACAAATTTGAATATATCGCAAGGAAGTACGAGGGCTGGAGCTGCGGTTGCGTTAAAACGGGCGCCAAAGACACAATCTGAGGCGCAAGAGTTCCCTTTGTAAAAATCTACTTGCGAGCCTCAAGAGAAGCAGTTAAATTGAAAGAACCATGAGCACTCGGGGGTCAACAACTTTTGTTTCTGGATCAAGTGAGAAGTAAGTCATGTTACCTCCACGCGCCATGCTTCTACATGCCATGAGCATCCATCACGAGTGTGCACGGGGACCTTTCTGGGGGGCTGCAGGGCGTTCTCTATCCGCTGCCACGTCGGCCCGCGTGCTCAAGACACGAGCGCCCGATTTGCCAGCACACACCGTGAGCTCGATTTGCGAGGTGAACACTTCATACCCCATCCTTCCCCACGCAAATTTTCCGTTCCTGACACCAACCGTTACATGATGGACGACCAGCGGGAAGGATATTCTCGATGTGGTAGCGGAGCTGGCCTAGTCAGGCTGGCCCCCGCCCTCCGGATTCTGTCGCGTAGCCAACCCCACACGCCCCCCCTGCGCCCGCGCAGAAAGATTCTCCGAAGACGCATTCATGTACCATCGACGGCCAAATACCAGGGCCACCAGTCCGATGACCTCGGAAGCGAGCAGCTTGTTTTTTGGCGCGCCGGCGCCGCCCAGGGCGCTGTGGCCGCAGAGGGCGAGCGGGGCTGCGGGGACTCGCGTCGGCGACTGGCGCGGCCCCTTTTCGCGCGCGCGCGGCGGACCGAGACCTGCTGGTCGCGTCGGGGACATGCGCCGCGGGAACGCCCGCGATGAAGCCGCCCCAAAATTCGCCCCTACCACGCGCGGAGCTACGAGCTCTGGCCCACGTTAGCAGCGGCGCGGCGGCGGAGGCCTGGAGGGCCCAGCCGACGGTCTGGAGGCGCCCCAGGAAGCGCGGGGAGAGAGCGCGGTCGACGGCGCAGGCGCGCCTCGGACGTCGCGGATGAAGAAACGCCGCGCGAGGAGGGCGGGCCGGGCGCGATCGCCGCCTTGCCCCCTCTCCGGGCATTCGTCGGCGCAGCGAGAAAAGACGCGAGGCCGAATTGCGCGTGGGCGAGAGACTTCGCCGCCAGGCGGTGGAGAAGTCGCGGCGGGGGCCAGTTGCGAGGGCTGCATTGCCGAAGCCGCAAATGCTCGCCGGAACGGTGGCGGCGCTACCCGCCGAGGACCGATTGCCGAGGGCGGATTGGGGACCGGCCCCAGGATCCACCGCGGAGGCAGGGGCAGCAGAGGCGGCGACGGGAACGCACCACACACTTAGCAAGCACTCAGCGCCCAGCGCGGGGAACCGCAGCGCATCCAAAGCTCTGCCAGGCAGTGGCACGCGACGCTATTTTCGTCGCCGCGCTTAGGGGGTAGGGGGTAAGCCCGCTACGCACGCCCCTGAGGTCGTCGATGACGGCGCGGGGCTGCTCTTGGGGAAGGCGGAAGTGGGCGTGGAGAGGGCAGAGGAATTCGCCGGCGCGGTCGACGCGGCCGCTGGGGGGGTCTTGGCTGGACTGCCCAGCCGAGCCCGCCGACGCCCCCAGCTGAACGCGCGAGACCACGCAGGAGGGTTCCTGCTCCGCGGGAGGCGCCCCCCGCTGAGGAGGCGCGGGTGCGCAGCGGCGCTCGGGGAGCCCGCGGGTCGCCCAGCCCGTCGCCCCGCGGGCGGAGACGGGGCAAGGCTCCGGCGGAGAGAGCGCGGGACGGCGAAAGGGCCCGGCCACCGTCGGGATTCAGCTCGGGAGAGCCGCCAGACGCGAGGCCCCGCTCGGAGGCGCAACGGCCTTGCGCGCCCCGACAGTTGCCGCCCATGTCGCGGGGCAACGAGGCGCCGTCCAGGAAAACACGGCGAGTCGATGAGTCGAGCAGGGCGACCTCGGCCCCCCCATGCCCGGGGGGCCCCGCGCGCCGAGCGTAGAGCGGCCGCGCGCGCCCCAGGGGGTGGACGGAAAGTCGCGGAGTTGAAGCTTGGAGAGGGTTTGGCAACCATTTGCAGTGCCTGGCCGGCGCGGCAGCGCTCGTAGAGGGCGCGCCCGCCTCTCCTGGAGCCCCCACGGTCGATGAGACCAGCGACGAGGGCGGCCAGGGAGGCGGGGCTCCAGGCGCCCAAGACGCGCCCACGAGCGGCCTGCGCCTCGCGGCCATGGGAGACGGAGCCGCCCGCAGAGCTGAGGGGGCCCAGGGGGCCGCTCGAGGCAGGCGCAGGGTCGACGGCTCCGCGGCAGGGGCGAGGCGGCCGGCGGCGTCGGCGAGGACCCGCTCCTTGGGGCGTACACGACGGGGCGCGAGACCGCTTTGGGGGAAGATTCGATGGCAACGCAGCGGTCCGCGATGTCGCGTGTGGAGACCGGGCAGTTGGCCAGAACCACATCCTGGACATCGTGGCCTCTGGTGTGACAGGGTGCTGCGAGGCCGAGGGGAGCCTCCGAAAAGTCGCCGACATTGCTGATGCCCGCTAGCGGCAGTTAAGGCCGCCGCAGGGAGGGCGCCTCGCGCACCCGTCCAGAAGGGCAGGGCAAGCAGGAGTTGCGCCAGGTTGGCGGGGGTCACCTTGGTGAAGCGGGTAGTGGCGAGTGGCCGTGGCGGGGAAAGTCGCGATTTGGCGCGCGTCGATGACCTTGGCCTCGAGCTTCTTGGGATCGCAAAAGCTGCCCCCTGCAGCACGGGAAGCGCCCAGACGAGGCCCCTTGGGACCTGCCGCGAGAAATCAGGCGCAAGCCCGTCGTGGCGCAGGAGGCCGCGCCACCAATGGGGGGGGATGACGTCGCTGGCGGCGCAGCCGAGCATTGGGTGGAGGTTGGTTCTGCGCACACTTGGAGACGCTCTTGCGATCGACTTGCGAGGCACAGAGAGGTAGGTTGGAAGAGTCGTACCGGCGCAGGTGGAGGCAGAGGACGCACGCGAGCATAGATCGGGGGAAGAAGCGGGGCTGCCCACAAGCTTCCCGCGCCAAACCCGCGGCTCGCCACAGATGTCCGCCGCCGAAAAGTCGGGCGGGGGAGGCTTGCGAAGGCTGGCGATGAAGGCCTTCCACTACTGCGCGGCGACAGCATCCCCCTTTTGCTCCTCGCGGCGCTCGCGCTCGGCGAGGCCGAGGTCGCCGCCGCGCGCCGCGGCTCGGTCGAGGCGGCTGAAGCGGGCAACCTCGCCCTGGACAGGCACCCCGCGGCCGGCGAGTTTGCCCGCTCGGTTGGCCTTGGCGGCGAAGAGGAGGAGCTTCTGCAGTCTGGCGTCGTGGCTGGCTTGGGCCATGCCGCGCTCCATGACCACGACGCAGCCGCGCGTGCCTTGGGCGAGCGCAACGCTGACGCGGCGGGCGCAGTCAGCGCGCCCCAAGAAAGTAGCCCCCGTTGGCCTCGACGTAGGATATGATGACGAGGTCCGCCTCATTGCCCTGCACGCGGTCGATGGAGCCGACCCCGAGGTCGGCCACCCACTCCGCCAGCCCAGGAAGAGCGAATTTGGAGGGCGAGCCCTGGGAGCGCTGGCGGGGCTGGAGTTGCCCGCGACCGCCCCGCAGGCGACCAGACTTGTTCCCGCTTCGCGTATCCCCACCAGCCCGCAGCCACAAGTGCGACGCACGGGCCGTTAGCGACGCGCTGGGCCTCGGCGTCGACTGGGCTCAGCTGCGGCAGCGGCACCCGGGTCGAAGCGGCGGCGCGGGCAGGGGTCGCCAGACGGCAAGGGGCCACCCGGACACCCGCGCACCCAGGAAGGGCAAGAAACAGTGGCTGGTCGTCTCCACATAGCAGCCGTTTGCTGACCCCCGTCGCGGCACCGCACTGGCAGTGAAGGGTCCGCGAGTGCTCCTGTCCAGCGGCCGTATCCCTGGGCGCCCGCCCCGTCGCCCCCCCCGGCGGGGAGGGACCCGCGGGGCTCAAGGTACTCTGCGTCCCGGCGCTGTCGGCCAAGGGCCGTTTGCCGCCCCCCGCGTGCACGCTCCGTCTTCACTCAACCCAGAGCGGCGGCTAGCCGCGACCCTGGATACACGCGGGGAGCAGCTGAGACCACGGGCACGGGACCCCCCGCGGATGCTCAAGGGACTCTTGCACCCCTGTGCTGTACGCAAAGGGCCGTGTGCCGCCACCCTCCGTGGACGCTACGGGCACGTGACATCCCACGGGGGCTCAGGGTACTCTTGCATCCCGGCGCTGTCTGACAAGGGCCGTCTGCCGCCACCCTCCGTGGGCGCTTCGTCTTCACCCAACCCAGAGCGGCGGTTTGCCGCGACTCTGGATCCACGCGGGGAGCAGCTGAGACTACGGGCACGACACCTCCTCTCTACACTTCAGCAGCGGTCAGCGGCGCCCCTGGATGTACCACTACACACACACCATGGGTGCGTCGGCTTTCGAGGTGGCAGCGCTGCCCTAAGCGAGTCAGTCCACTGGCTGCAGACTGCCCACCCTGGACCACACCAGCAGTGGACGAAAAGATCGACCGTTCGGTATTACCCTCCGCTCACCGGCGGTTAGCTGCGACCTTGGATGCCCCTCGGGGAATGGCGGCCGTGTCCCCTGGCCAGGTGCACCTTGGACCCGTTCGGTGCGCGGTGCTGTCTGTCCCCACCTTCGGGCTCGTGTCTCCCCGCGGGGGCTCCGGTACTCTTGCATCCCAGTGCTGTCTGCCAAGGGCCGTCTGCCGCCACCCTCCGCGGGCGCTCCGTCTTCACTCAACCCAGAGTGGCGTTCGCCGCGACCCTGGATCCACACGGGGGACGGCTGGGACTACGGGCTCGAGCACTCTACCCAGAGCGGCGGTTAGCCGCGACCCTGGATCCATGCGGGGAGTAGCAGAGACTACGGGCACGAGACCTCCCACGGGGGCTCAGGGCACTCTTGCATCCCGGTGCTATCTGACAAGGGCCGTCTGCCGCCACCCTCCGTGGGCGCCCCCCTTCACTCAACCCAGGGCGGCGGTTTGCCACGACCTTGGATCCACGCGGGGAACAGCTGACACTACGGGCACGAGGCCTCCTCTCGACACCTCAGCAGCGGTTAGCTGCGACCCTGAATGCACCACCACACACACACACACACACCATGGATGCGTCGGCCTTCGAGGTGGCAGCACTGCCCTCAGCGAGCCAGTCCACTGGCTGCAGACTGCCCACCCTGGACCACACCAGCAGTGGACGAAAAGATCGACCGTTCGGAATTACCTTCCTCTCAGCGGCGGCGAGCTGCGACCCTGGATGCCCCTCGGGGAATGGCGGCCGCGCCCCCCGGCCAGGTGCACCTGGGATCCGCACGATGCGTTGTGATGTCTTTCCCCACCGCCCGCGGGAATGACGGATTCGAAGGAGACCCTAGACCCCTGCGGGGAATGTCGGACTCGGCAGTTAAGGCTATCCCACGGTGGCCTTCGGCGCACATCAGGCGGCAACGGCCGTGCAGTTCCACCCCGGGCCCCCCACCTTGCCGGCGATGTCCCTTCCCACCAGCTTGGCCGGATGTCCCTTGGGAGCCCCTCCGGGCGGGGGGTCGGCGATGTCTGTCCCCACCGCCCCTCCCCCCGGGTCTCCCCCAGGCTGGGCTGCCGACAGGCTTGTATCCTGGTCTCCGAGGCGTTCGTCCCCACCCCCCAGGGCTGCCCAGAACCTCCGCTGACAGCGGTAACTCTACCTCACCCTCAGCGGCGGTTAGCTGCGACCCTGGACGCCCGCGTGGGATGACGGATTTGACGGAGACCCTGGTTCCCACCGGGAATGACGGATTCGGCGGTCAAGGCAGTCCCACGGTGGCTTTCGGCGTACATCAGGCGGCAGCTGCCGTGCAGTTCCACCCTGGACGCCCCACCTTGCTGGCGATTTTCTCTCCCACCAGCTTGGCCTCGCGCAGCGCCCTCCCTGGACCCCCCTGCCTCGCTGGCGATGTTCACCACGCCAGCCTGGCTGTCTCCTACAGTCCATCTGGCGTCGGCTCTGTGCCGTTGTTGGAGGGGCCGGCCCACGGACGTCCGGGCCTCCCTCGGGCACGGGGCGATGGCCCCTTGGGTATTGTGGTCGCGCCGGAGTGGTTTAGCTTTCTGCAGTCGGAACGGCACCCTGGACTCATCCCCCTCTTCAAGCAGGTTTGCGTCGTCCCTCGGCAGCTCAGACCCCCTAGCCCGCACACGCCGCTGGGACGGCCCCGGGCCTGGCGCCCCTCCGGCGATTCGCCCATCGTTCTTCTCACCTGAACGCCCACCCAGCACGATGGACCCCACTCCTTCGCGCACGTCCCCCCGTCGTCTGCGCGGGTTATGCCTCGCGGCATGCACCGAATTTCCCGGCATTTTGTCAGACTGCAAGTGCCTGAGCTTCCCTGGGTGCCCCCAGTTGTCTGCCTCCCGCGCAGCCCCGCTGCTGCTTGGTGAGTGGGCCGGCCGGCTTGCGGCGCGTCTTGTAGCTAATTAGGTTTGCCCGTCGGCCCAGACAACTTCTCTCGCCGCTTGCGCGCTCGCTGGTGGCCGCGACCCCCCCAAAAAAACACCAGTCGTTTGGGTTTTGCCACTCAGCACATCGTGAATTCACCAGCATTTTGCCGTGCTGCAAGTGCCCAAGCACCCTGGACGCCCTCAGCTTGCCGCTCCCCCCGCGCACTCAGCCGCTGCTGGATGAGTGGGCCGGCCGGCTCGCGGCGCGTTTAGCTGCTAATTAGGCCGCTGTCGTGACCCGTAGCGCTTCTGACTCCGCTAGCGCCTTCGCTGGTGGATGCGACCGAAAAAGCATCCCCACCAGAGCGCCCGCTCCGACTCGACTTGCAACTGGCGCTCTCGCCTGCGGCCGCTGACTAAAAAGTACCCCCACCAGATTGATCGACGTGATTATGATGTTGTTTTGCGATGCCGCCCGCGCCATTGTAGCCGCGATGAACCCTGTCCCGCCCTGTGTCGGGCGCCGCTCGTTTCGCTGTTTCCCTTTTTGCTTCGGCGCGGCCCGCCCTAGCTTGCACGGCGTTCGACTCGTCTTCGCGCGCCCGCGTTCCAAAAATCCTCACCAGCCCAGCCAAAGACAGAGCAGGCGACTTGCCCTGATCAGGGAACTGTGGGATCATGCAGCGGAACAACCACCTTGAAAGTGTTTCGGGGGCGCTGAAACGGCGGGAACATGTTTTGAATTACGTAGTGAATGTTGTTACGGCGCGGCGAAGCCCTCTCGGGGCGGGGAGGCTATCTTTAGAAACGGAGGGAGGGGGAAGGAGGAAAGAAGAACTGGAGGAGGAAGAAAAGGAAAAGAGAATTAACGAGTAGGTGGACGGGGGTGGAATCTGTAAACCACGATGAAGGCGAGGACGACAACGACAACGCAACCATGAAACCGACGCAGAGCGTTCGTTCCGCGGAGGAAAATGCAAAGACCGTGGAAAACTTCGCGCAACAACAAAAAACGCAACGACCTTGCAAACACCCCGCAATGATCCCCCAAAGACATGCAAAAACCTTGCAAGACAGCGCAGTCCGAGACATTTGGAGGTTTCGGAAAACCATTTGAAAAGAAAATGCGAGACGCAAAAGCATGTATTCCCATTGGGTTGTTCAACGGTTGTTGCCACTTGACGACCTTAGAGAGCAGTTTTCCTGATTGTGGGGCTCCTTTGGGGGGTGCCTGGGAGGCCTTTTGGGCTTGTTGTTGGCCCCATGGTTCAAAGAGGAGGGGTTAATAAATCCAGGTCCCCCCCAAGAGGCTCCAAAATGGGGTTTGGGAATCCTCTTGGGCTGTTTTTGGAGCGTTTGGGGGCGCTCTTGGGGCCGTTGTGGGACCCCCTTGGGCTCCTCTTCGGGATCTTTTGGGCCATCTTGGGGGCGCATCTTGAGGTGGCAAAACCTTGTCGGAAGCGAAAGAGAAGACCACAACACTGATTAGCTTCGGGTATTCGGATGATTCTGGTTTCTTCGAAGGGCACTTGGAACCGTCTTGTGGCTATCTTTCGGACGTATGTCGGAGACTGTATTGGGCCAAATTGAAACATCTTGGACCCTCTTGGAGGCCATCGTGGGCTTTCTGATGCCTTCTAAGAGCAGTCTTGGGCCATTATGGACGCTCCCATGGGTCGCGCCCCCTTCCCAGGCCCATGGGAGGTGGTAGGAAGGGGTGAACACTTCACCCGCACAGTGGAAGGAAGGATTTTGACAGACATATGACAAAACTCGTTGAACCACATACGCCCAGGCAGTTGGTGGAAGTAGAATTGCCCATGGGTCAGCCAGCGTTTGGCTCGTACCACATGGGCCAAAAGGAGGCCCAACAGGCCCCCCCCCGAGGGAAGGACATGGGAGGCCCCCAGGAGGGCCCACGTAGCCCCGGTAAGGTCCCTAGAGGGCCCAACCTCCCCAACACGGCCCAAGATGGCCCCAGGACGGCTCGAGAGGGCCCCAAGCCGGCCCACCAGGGCTCGCACAAGGCCCACACGGGTTCGCAACAACACTTCCCGGGAATATGTTGCGAACCGGGGACCCGGCGCATCCCCCAAGAATTCTTGACGTTTCGCGTATCTTCACCAGCCAATCCAGAAACGATGCCCATGAGAGTTGACGGGAGGAGAGGAAGAGACACGCATAGTCAAACAGCGAGGGAGGCCGGCCTGGACGGCCTGTTGGGGCCATCTCCGGACCCGCGTGATGGGGGGCTAAGAGGAGGAGGAGAAGGAGGAGGAGGAAGAGGAGGAGCAGGGAGGAAGCAAGAGCAAGACGAGGATGAGGAGGACGAGGACTAAGAGAGCGAGGAGGAGGAGGAGGAGAAGGAAGAGGAGGAGGAGGAGGAGGAGGAGAAGTAGGAGGAGGAGAGGAGGTAGGAGGAGGAGTAAGGGAGGAGAAGGAGGAGGAGGAGGAGGAGAAGGAGGAGGAGGATAGTAAGAGGAGGAGAAGGGGGAGGAGAGGAGGAGAAGGAAGAGGATGAGGAGAAGGAGAGAGGAGGAGAGGAATAAGAAGAAGAGGAGGAGGAGGAAGAAGGAGGAGGAAGAGGAGGAGGAGGAAGGAGGGGGAGGAGGAGAGGGGGGAGGAGAGGAAAGGGGAGGAGGAGGAGAAGGAGGAGTAGAAGGAGGAGGAGGAAGAGGACGAGGGGGAGGATGAGAACGAGGAAGAGAAGAATGTGGGAGCTATCTTGAGCCAGCTTGGACGATCTTGAGCCATCTTGGAGATCATCTTGGGCTCTCTGAGGCCGCTGGTGGGCCACTCGGGGGCCTCTTGGGTGCCTCTCGGGGGCCTCTTGGAGCCCTCTTGTGGCATCTTAGGGCTCTCGTGGGACTCTCTTGGGGCACTCTTGGGAGCCCTAGAGGGCATCTTGAGGCCATTTTGGATGCGGTCGGTCAAAAGAGGGAAGGGGTCACCAATGTTCGTCCCCCCCTCGGGAACCACGATCCTCGTGAGAGGCGTCATCATAAATTCTTTACGCTTCGCGTATCCCCACCAGCCCATCTCAAAACAGCAACTCTTGCGAAACATGCCGACAGTCGTGTTTTTCAGGCGTGTTTCCGCCTGCCCCCGCATATCTCCCCTGTTCCTCCTTCCTCCCGCCTCCTTGTACATCCTCCTTGCGGGGGGAGCGGGAGAAGGACGAGGCGGAGAAGGAGGGAGAGAAAGCGCTCCTCGTGATTTGAGTCGTGTGGGGTTTCTCGTCCTGGTGTGATTCGTTCGGGCCCTTCTTCCTGGTGTGAGTCGTTCGGGCTCTTCGTGGTGTGAGTCGTTCGGGCTCTTCGTCCTGGTGTGAGTCGTTCGGGCTTCTCGTGGTGTGAGTTGTTCGGGCCCCTCGTCCTGGTGTGAGTCGTTCGGGCCCCTCCTCCTGGTGTGACTCGTTCGGGCTCCTCGTGGTGTGAGTCGTTCGTGGCCCGCGTCGTGGTGTGAGTCGTTCGGGCTCCTCGTGGTGTGAGTCGTTCGGGCGCCTCGTCCTGGTGTAAGTCGTTC
>CAUYUJ010014415.1:0-45000 GCA_963575745.1 Prorocentrum cordatum
CTCCGACGCCATCGATCTGCTGGCCTCGACCCAGGACAAACTAATGCAGAAGCACCTGACTGAGTTACATTGGGCAGTTGTTCTTCGGAACGCAGCTGGGTTTCACAGGCGAGTGGAAGAACCCGTTCTTCGACATCCATACCGCTTGTTCTTGCTGGGCAAATCGATGCCATCCACAGACTGTCCGCTTCGGAGGGAGGTCGCGCGGGAGATGCTAGCTCCAGGCGCTGACCTTCTATTGGAAGTCAATGCGAGGAAAGTCGTTTATCTTTATAAGGCGTGTTTGGAAGAAGCTGCTGGTAGGGGCACTTGCTCGTTTCGTCTGTGGTCTCCCTTGAGATTATTGAAGAGGGCGGTGCTGTGCGTCACCCAGGAGTGCGAGGGCTACAACTCCATGCTGAAAGAGGAGTGTTTGCGGTCTCGGCACATCAGTTTGGAGCTGCTGTCATCCAGGGTGAACATCAAGAAGGCATTCCCCAAGCGCAGCAGGAAATGGTCGGCGCTGGAGCCGACGTGCACTGCTCTAGTCAACGTGGCGCACGAGTACGTTGACGGCGTCAGGGGCATCACTCGATCCGACGGGCGCTGGGCAGCGCCGCCACCGATTGCCGACCTGGCTGAAGAGAAGGTCCTCTCGGCAGCGCTCCATGACATCGACCCTTCCTTGCGGCCGACCAAGGAGGTGTCGTGGGTCGTTCCATTCAACGCAGCGTGGGTCCGATCTCAAAGAGTGGACGGCGCCGTGAGGGTGGCCAGGGGCGTGACCGTTGAGGGCCTCGCTGCAGGTGCTTCGTGCTTTGTCCGAGCTGACTTGTCTCAGTATGTTGGGTACTTCGTGAAAGCCACTGTTGGGCCAGATGGATCTGTGTCGCTGGTGCGGCCTCTGCAATTCATTACCTCTTACAGCGCCTTCGGGGCGCAACACAGCAAGGCGCCCTTGCGAATCGACCCGCCATCCGCCGCCGACCTCGCCGTCCTGTGCCAATTCCGATCAGCCGTCCGTCGATGTTGTGAAACATTGGTTGGACATGGGCATGGCTGGATGGCCGTCTGCGTTGGCACGGGGGGGCGGGTTCTGGCGGGTAGTTGGGTGGGTCGGTCGCCGCGCGTAGGTGTTCGACCATGGGCTCGAGATAGACATGCACGATTTCAGAGTCAACATCTCCTTCGACGATGTGGCGAAGCGGATCTCGACAATCCCGCTATCCGATGACGAGAACATGGGCTTGATCTGCACGTTCGAGAAGCGCCCTTACAAGCCCCCTACCGATGTCCATCCTGCGCCTGCCATCGTCGACGGCGCTCCAGAAGCTCCCGCCGGGGCCGCTGGGGCGCATGGCGAGCCAGGAGGACACGGCGTACCTGATGCTGGCGACGATGCAGCAGCGGCTGCCCTCATCCTTGAAGCTGCCGACCGCATTGACGATGATGAGCTGGAGGCTGAATTGGAAGATGTCATTGACCAGGTAGCTGCAGAGCAGGCCGAAAAGAAGGAGCGAGGCGACGTCAAGCACTTGCTGGACACTGGGATGGTCGACCCCGAGGAGTTGCCCGATGGCGATGCCGACGCAGGAGAGGATGCTGATCGCGACATGGTGCTGGACGCGTGGCTAGACGATGGTGACCGCGATGACGGCGTCCAGGGGTGGCTCGACGTGTTCGGGGAGTGGTTGCCACATGCTACGGACATGATGGAGGTGCTTGCGTGGGCAGAGCACGCGAGCAACATGAACCCCGTCGGCCACCGAGGAGAGCTACCCCTGGTCCTCGCAGGGCCGAGGGAGTCAGCGGGCCCTGGGGATGCTGCAGATGTGAGGCCCACGTTGGTTCATTGGTATGAGGGGGGCGTGGCGATGCGCGGCAGCTGCGTGAACCTGGACGTGCGCAACAGAGTAGTGTGGCCCTTGCCTCTGAACAAGCCTCGGTATTTCAATCATTGCAAAATCCTGATGACTGCAGTTGGCACATGCGCTGAGAAAGATAAAAAAAAAGAGAGGCCGTCAGTCGACGAGAGGTTGCTGAAATTGATCGGCATATGGCGGCATGCGACCATATTGCCAGTTGCGCAAGATTGCGCCTTGTGCGGTACGTTCGACCGCTCAGGTCACGAGCCGTTCGCGTGCCCGATCTGCCAACGCAGCTGGCACTACGCTTGCGTTGCAAGCTTGGCTGCGCGTGCTGTTCGCGGCGGCCTCCTCGGCCCACCAGTGCAGGTTGCATGCTCGATCCCTGGCGAGCTTGCTGTTTGCGACCTGTGCACCGCGCTGTCTGCGCGGCCTTGATTCACTAGTTTCACGCGATGGACGGCCGAATGGCCGCGAACTGCACGCATACATGATGGCAGCGATGGGCTGCTGCAACAAACATGCACACATCGTCATCTGATCAATCGCCATCTCCGATCCAATCCCTCCGTCTCTCCCGCGCCCCCTCGCCCTCGCTCGCATGCGCCCGTTCTCCAAATCAGCCCCGTGGCCTGAATGTCCAGAAACGGCATGTGTATTATGAGGGGGGGGCGGCGTGCCTCATACGGGCGCCTTTCCTCGCAACGTCTGCTGCACTGCGTGGGACTGACGGGCTTCAGAGTTCGCCCGCTCGGTGTGAGGCCGTTCACAAAGACCCATCTGAGTGAGAAGGCTGGGTGTGAGCAGAGTCTTAGCATGCTGGCGGTCACCCTGGGACCGAAGGCGAATCGTGTGAGCAACCTCGCATAGTCAAGCGTAAATATATGAACAACGTCCTAACATGTAGGTGTATATGATTCGCCTGATACCGACACGCGTGCCTAGTATGACAGTGATCATAACCAATATCATGGAAATTATGATGACCCTCACAATCTGAGGGGTGGATCACAAGCGTCGTCACACTACATACTCCCTTACTTTATGAACCCCCTCGCATTGACACATGCCACAATCGTACGTGTTACGACCACCCTCCTACGGCGCACCCCTTAATACGATGCCCATCGTCATACTGGCGATGACCTTCCTCATACTCGGACCCCCTCATCTGATGATAACCACCATGTTGGTTATGACCTTACTCACAATGTGACCCCCTTCATATGATGATCACCCTCATGCTGGATACGGCGCCCATATTATGACCCCCCTCATATGATGATATCACTCATGCTGCGTATGACCTCCCTCATAATATGAATCATGCTGTTTATGACCCCCTCATACTACGACACCCTGTATACGATGATCACCCTCATGCTGGATATGACCTCCCTCATATTATGACCATGCTGCCCCCATGTTGGCTATGACCCCCCTCATAATATGACCATATTGCCCCCATGCTGGCTATGACCTTCCTCATACTAAGACCCCTCATCGTGGTGAGTTCATCGTGCTATGGCCCCACATCTTATGAGCATCACCGTCGGCTTCATAATCGGCCTAGCTGTTTTAGCTTGTTGTGGTGACTGCGTCTGGGCAGTGCAGCGCATTTTTTTCCTCCTCCAGCCCTGGACTGGCATGGAGGCGGCCCTGAAAGCATTGATGCAGGGCGCCACGCCAGATGCCCTGCTTGCGGCGGCGGCGGCGATGCAGCAGCTCCAGCAGACCCAGATCGCCCCTGCACCATCGAGTGGCGGGTCGTCGTCTGGGGCAGGGTCAGCGGCTGCGAGCGGCAGTCAGCCAACTGGCGGGGCGCAACCACACTCATCAGCAGCGGGCCCCGCCGTGCCAGTGTCGGTGTCGCCCAGTCGGCCTCTGGCGCAGGACGGGCGTTTGCCATGGGGAAAATCTAGCGTTTGGTCGCGCCTCTTGCAAGGGCGCCATCAAGGCCAACTGTTTTTCAAACGTGTTCCCTCCCCGTGTTGTACCGTGCTCGCTCTGGCCTTCCTGATCCCCGCAGCCCTAGGGGCATGACGGGTGTTTTTTGTTCAAGCCGATGCGGTAAAACAAACCACAGGGGTGAGGAGGGGGAGGACGGGGGGGAGGAGGAGGGGGAGGAGGGCGATGTGGATATCAGCACATGCATGACGACGATGATGCAGGTATTCCAGGTCACGCGGTCGGCATTCCAGGTCACATCTGTGGACGGGATATCCACGGATTGCCGAGCCTTCGTGGGCTGGCCTTGCAGGCCCCAGGGGGGCCGACGTCTCGCGAGGCGTTTGACATTCAAAATCGTGTAACAATGATTCGCCATGCTATGCCGACCGCTTCAGTTTCAAAACGGCGGTCTGGTAAAGCAGTCCCTGGCCCTGTCCCCCACGCCACCACCCGTGTGCAAGCTGGTTTTCAACGAACTGTATTTTCCAGGAAAATGCAGTTCGTTGAAAACAAGTTTGATTCCTTCTCTGTCGCAGGACTGCTTCGAGACCCTCGAGGGCTCCATGCGCCTGGACTGGGTGATCGCCAGGTGGGAGGTCAAAGGCTTGGATCGGAAGGTCATGCCCTACGACGTCAATGGCGAGCAGCAGATCTTCCGCGCGAAGGTCAACCAGCGCAAGCAGATGACGGCGTCGCGAGCCTATGCCAAGAGCTTCCTCATGAATGGCATCGTGACTGGCGGCGTCACGGGCTCCATGTGGCTCAAGCTGTCGAAAGGAAATGTGCCGCCCTACTGGGCGCTTACGTGGGGCACCCGCATCTGCGACACGTTCTACCCCATGGCCGTCAAGCACAAGGATAACAAGTTCGTGAAGTACGCCAAGGAGAATGGTTTTCGGAACGTGATCTTGCTGGACGCCGACATCGATCCCAAGCACGAGGAGTGGATGAAAACCTACCACAACAGGTTCCACGGTGGCAGCGAGATCACATTCGATGAGGTTGTGAATGACGCCCTTGAGCTTCGAGCGATGTGGGCTGCTCACGCGTTCGACTCTGGGATGGTCGAGCGCAGCGGTGACCAGGAGGAGGATGGATACCTATCGAAGATGTGGAATTTTTTGAAAGACCAGCCAAAAGCAGTGCACTTCCAGGGGCAGAACAACAAGTTTTTGAAGGCTGGCCGCCTTGGTGACAAGCTGGTCAAGATGCGCATCAAGGACCAGGTGAGCGACCTCATGGGCGAATACTGCGACTACTTGAACAAAGGCTTCCAGATCCATGCCGTCATCGGCAACATGCACGACGTGGCGAAGACCATCATAAACAGGCCAGCATTTTTATTTTTTTTTGGTTTTATTTTTTTGATTCTTTGTGTCGTTTTTTGGGCTCGTGTTTATCTTTTTTTTTCTTGGTGATTGTGTTATTTTGTTTTTTCTTTGTTTTTTTTATTTAATATAGATATTGCTTTTGTTATGTCTTTTTGTGTTGCTATTATTGGGATTGTCTTTTATTTCTATTGGTCTTTTTTTATTTTTATTTTTTTCTTCTCTTTCTTTTCATTTTTTTTTTTCTCTTTTTATTTTATTCACTTTTTTTGTATTTTATGTCTTATTTTGTGTCTTATTTTTTTTTGTTACTTTTTTTTTTTTTTTTTTTATATTTATA
This sequence comes from Prorocentrum cordatum, assembly GCA_963575745.1. Classification (NCBI taxonomy): domain Eukaryota; class Dinophyceae; order Prorocentrales; family Prorocentraceae; genus Prorocentrum; species Prorocentrum cordatum. The sequence goes on from CAUYUJ010014415.1 coordinate 5,463, forward strand.
TGTTTTGTTTTTCATTTTTTTTTTTTCTCATTTTGTTTTTTTTTGTTTTTTTCTCTTCACTAGTTTCTGGTGTTTTTTTTTTTGCCCTGTGAGATGGACGGACATGGAGGAAGACTTTCTGGTTGTTGCTAATCGCGCCACGGCTATCACGCCACTGCTTGGCGTGATTAGCATAGGAAAAAAACCCACAGGTTTCGCGCCGTCGTCAACGGCGCCCAGGGCCCCGTTTAGGGTTTGCTTTCTCTTCGGTCTTGGGGGCGCGTTGGGTCATGGGCCCTCTTAAGACTCTTGGGGTCATCTGGCCATCTTGGGGTTCCTGGGGCTGGGGCCCATCCGATGGCTCTTCCCCGTGGCTCTCGGAAACACATCGGGGGCCAGGCTGGCCCCGAGACGGCCGGAACTCGACATGGCGCAGGGCGCCCGCGACGAGGGTGCGAAACCTTCGGGCCGTAGCGCGATTAGCAAAAAAACAGAAAGTTTTGCTCGCAAGCCTTTCGATAGGCTGAAGGACTCCGTGCCAGAGAGGATCGTCGCGAACTTAGTCTACGAGGCCATGAAATTCATTGCGCCGTTGGCCAGCGACGACGACGACGTCAGCACCCCGTGGGTCTTTGCTCCGAAGTCGCCCATCAGCCACCAGTGCTTGCTAGAATTGCTGTCCTACCCCCTCAAGGGCGCGAAGGTGCTGACCCAGATCGCGCAGGCGGAGGGCGGCGGCGACGGCAAGGGCAAGGGTAAGGATCAGGATAAGGAGAAGTCCGATAAGGGCACGGAGAAGGATAGCACTCAGAAGGCAGGCCAGGGGTCGAAGCGCAGGAAGATCACGTCGATGGGCGACCCCGCGCAGTCTGGGGCTGAGAAGCACATCATGCAGAAGATCGGCCAGCGGCTCTCAGAAATATTTGCCGCCTCAATTTCGCCTCAGCCTTCGGTCTTTCCGAGCGGGGCCGAGGGTGCCGAGACTTAGGTCATTGTCCTTGTCTTGGCCCTCTCCTGAGGGGCGGGGCCAAGACAAGGGCCCAAGTCTTGGTCCTCGGTTCCATATCTGATTGGCTGCGCTCTCTCGACCTCCCGAGGCGATAACTCGACCGCCATCGACGTGATTGGCTATTTGTTGGCTTCTTCTGCAACCCCCGAGATGCCGTCTGAGCCTGGCTCGTCTAGCACGGTGGCGTTTTGTTCATCGGCATGCTTGGAGTTCGTGTGGGCGGGTTCTGTTACCGTCCACGGCAAGAACGTCACGGGGTTCTCTTCGCTGTACCAGATGTTGAAGCAGATGTTGGTCGATCATCGGGAGGTGTGCTCGAAGGGCGGCGGCAGCAGCGGCAATCGTCAGAGAGTCAGAGAGAGAGCGCTGCCGCGGGTGTCAGCGTTGACAGCGATCGGCACATCATCTCCGCGAAGATGGCCACCTTCATCGACGACGAGGGGCAGTTCATCGCCCTCAAGGCTTTCGCGATCCAGTTGAAGTCAGGCGGGGCTGCCCAGCACCCTGCTTCGCAGAGCGCCCTCTTCAGGATCCTGACCGATGCCGACCTCGTCGGCCACCTGTCCATCGAGCAGATCCTCGACTACTGCATCTCCGTCGCCGAGCACGCGTTCCCCTCCGAGTGGGCCGACATCGCCAGGGAGGTGTTGGCGCTTGGGAGGGTGCCGTGCAGCGTGGCCATGATATGGGAGAACACACGAGAGGTCTTACGTTTCGGTTCGTTTCGGGCCAGGTTGATCATGCAAGCGATTGCTTTCGCCATCGGGAAGCCTGGCGTCACCGTGAACTCCATCGACGCTGCAGAGTTGGCTAACCTGACTGCGCAGGTCGGCAACGACCTCACGAGTTGCATCGAGAACGTAGGGCCGCACGACATCCAGCTGGCGGGCAAGGAGAAGCAGACGGAGTGGTGGTCGACGTTATTGAATGATATACGCAGGAACCAGCACGCGCTGAAGGACATCACGAAGCACAGCCCAGTGGCCAACACGGATGCCGCGACTACCTCTGACGCTGGCGCGGGCGCAGCTCAGGGCAGCAATGGCCAGCTGTCCCAGTTCCAGGTCAAGATGGAGGCGAAGGGCGGCGAGGGCGACGGCGGCGTGCTTGCCTGCGACGGTGGATCCAAGCAGCCTGGGCCCGAGCGTGAGCCCGACGCGCCCAAGATGGCGAAGGAGGTTCAGGTGCTCGTGACCGAGACTGTCAACCTTGCGAGTTTCTACAGGTTCAGGATGGCGGCTGACGAGGTCGACCTGCCCTTCATCAAGATGATCGAGGCGGAGGCCGAGAAGCAGGTGTGGAACTACTACAAGAGCTTCTCCCAGCACTGGGGGAACATCAGCATCAACTTTCGTGCCAAGGACCCGACGCTGGAAATCGACCTGACGAATGATGATCTGCGCTTGCCGTTCGCTGGCTCGGTCACTACTAACCCGCCCAAGGACGGCATCAAGCTCGGTGAGCTCTACGGCGTCCCGTTTTACATGGTCGGGAACGCGTCGCTCTTCTCGGAGATCGCGGTCCCCGCCTACATGGTCAAGGTCGTCGAGAATGGCCCCACCATGGAGATCTATTGGCACGACCTGCAGCTGAACATGTCCGCGCAGGCGCCGCAGCAGAAGAAGACGGGCATGAGCCAGTTCATGTCGCAGCAGCGCCTCGCCTTGAAGGCACCAGGGCCATCGCTGCGATGGTGATGGCGACGCTGATGAAGATGAGGGGGAGGCGAAGGATGAGGAGGGAGATGAGGATGATGATGAGGAGCAGGAGGAGAGTTGTTTTTTGTCAAATCGGTTTGAACGAGCAAGGAAGGGTGGGAGAAATAGGATATGAGGGTGAGGAGGCGGAGGAGGAGGAGGATAAGGAGGAGGAGGACAATGAGGAGGAGGAGGAGGAGGAGGAGGAGGAAGATAGGAGGAGGATGAGGTGGAGGTGCATGTGAAAAGGGGGGATGGGGAGGAGAAGGAAGACGAGGAGGAATAGAGGATAATGAGGAGGGTCTTCCAGGTTCCAGTGTTGAAGCCTGCGCCGTCCACGACGGACGCACCGATTACATGTGAGACTAAGCCCGCCCGTGTGGCCCTGTCGGGCGAAGCTGGTGTTGTGCGGAAGCGCAGGCAGCAGCACGCCCCTGGCGCCGCGAAGCTTGCGCCACGTTTCGGCGTCGCCGCCTATAAGACTGCGCTGGCCGCCGCTGCAGCCGCTGCAGCAGCTTCGAAGCAGGCTGCTGGCGGCGACGGTGGCTCTGACGGAGCAAGCGCTGCTGGTGGCGGGCCGATCTCGCTCGACCCCGTGCTTGTGAAAGCAGGCAAGCACCTCCTTCGCTAGGGCCCCACGCCGTCTGGGCTTGGACGAGTCGTCCAATGGACGACGGGGCCGACGGGGCCGCGCCAGCGATGCGCTCAGCTCGGTTCTCGGGTTCTCGGGTTCTCGAAAGGAATGGCTAACGCGAGATGAACTTGAAACCGACACTCAATATCTCGACATCGCGCTCGGCGCTCGGCATCCGTCATCCGTGTCATCTGTTCCTCGTTTGGCTTGGCCGCGCCGCGGATGATAGTATTGCGCGCGGGGCCAGCAATGTATGGCGGTCACCGTGGCACAGCCGGCCTGGCACAGCACACTGTGCATATCGACATATCGATGCGTTATTTTCTACGCTTGCGTCAGAACATTTGGGCCCACACATTCCTCCGCCCCCTTTCCTTTCCCTGGCCATCATAATACTTAGATGAGTGGCTTCCCTTCTCGTACTTCTCATCTCCTCATCCCCTCATCCCCTCGCCATCGCTCGCCCCACTGCTGGGCGCGGCCGTGGTTTCCCGCGTCGCCGCGTCGCCCTCTTCGTCGCCGAACGTTGTCGCGCGGGGCGCGTTCGAACCAACTTTCGTGGCGGGTCCAGCCGCGATAGCGCGATGGGGCCCTCCCAGGGCCCCCCCACAAGTTGGACCACAAGGGAACCGTCTGGACCACCCTCGGGGACTGCAGCCGCTTCGCGAAGAGCAGTGGTGGACGTCATCGCCATCATCGTTTCCTCAGCCATCGCCCTCAGGCCGCCTCGGGCCCAGCGATGCCCGTCCGAGCCCCTCCATTTTAGGACGCCATCTTTCCCGCCGCCCAGAGCCTCCAGAGCGGCCTGGCCGACAGAGTCGGCGCGATGGCGGCCGATCTGTTCGCGGTCTGCAGCGCGTGGGATGATGCGCCACAGGAGAGGCGACAGAAGAGGATTTGGAAGGAGATCGAGACTGCAAGGATACGTTTGAAACATGCTGGAACAGATGCTACGCTGGCGACGCTGGGACTTAAGAACGGTCTGATCATTGTTACTGATGACGACCTGATTCCAGCCGTGAGGTTGGCGCCCATTCGTGTTCAGCAGCGGGGCCGAAGCTCGCGAGCAGAGGCTTGGGCCCGTCGGCCTGGGGATACTGGGGAGATGGGGTGGACTTTAAATCTACCCCTCCTCCCTCCATGCGCCCACTGGGCTTAGGAGGGGGGGAGGAGGGGTGACATGGGAGGTATCTTCAGGCTGATGGGCCAACCCTCTGAGCGCGCGCGTCGGCCCAACCACCCGAAGAATACTCGGCCCCAATACAGGCGCCACCCAGCATTCACGTGGCTTCCGAAATTGAAGAAGTCACAGTTTCATCGCATCAAATTTTAATTCGAGCAGTCCGCGCAGGCAGCGTACCCGCGTGCTCGGTTTGAAGCGGAGAAGCCGCGCGTGCGCCCTCTCGTGCGTTTGCCTTGCATTCAGATGGGCGCGGCATCGCATATCGTGCCATCCTATCATCGCATATGTCCAGCATTGCCCAGCATGGTAGCATAGCGTACCACCCTGTCGCAGCATTGCCCAGCATGGCAACAAACTTAGCGTACCAAAACATACGCAGCGTGCAGCACAGCACAGCATGGCATGCCATATCATACCACGCATACCATGACATATCATAGCCAAGCGCCGGACCACCTGAATCAAGAATATGAGAAGAGGAAGAGGAGGAGGTAAAGTTAAAGGGGGAGGAGGAGGAGGAGGAGAAGGAGGAGGAGGACGAGAAAGAGGACGAGGGGGAAGAGGGGAATGCGTTCCCCTGGCCACTGGGTTCGGCGTCTGTACCACCCGCGTTCCGCGCCGCGCTAGGGGTCGGAGGCGGAGGGGGAGGAGGAGGTGAAGGAGGACGAGGGGGAGGAGGAGGAGGAGGAGGAGGAGGAGGAGGAGGAGAAGGAGGAGGAGGAGGAGGAGGAGGAGGAGGAGGAGGAGGAGGAGGAAGAGGAGGAGGAGGGTGGAGGAGGAGGAGAAGGAGGAGGAGGGGGAGGGCGAAGATGAGGACGAGGAGACTAGGAGGAGGACGGCCGAGGTGTGGTGGATGGAGGGGATATGGATGAGCGATCTCGATGAGGAGGGGGGGGGGGTATGATGATGCTGATGACGATGACGATGCCGATGACCATGTTGATGCCTATGACGATGATGATGCGGATGCTGATGATGATGCTGATGAGGATGCAGATGCAGATGATGATGCTGCTGATGATGCTGCTGATGACGATGATGATGCCGATGTCGATGCTGTTGGCGATGACGATGATGATGACACTGATGGGGATGGTGATGATGCGGATGATGACTATGATGATGATGGTGATGATGATGATGGTGCTGATGCTGGTGATGATGATGTTGATGATGTGAAGGGGCTGAGAGAAGGGATGAGGAGGGCGGGGGAGGGGAGGGTGGGAGAGGACGAGGGGTGAGGAGAGGATGATGGGGTGGAGGAGCAGGAGACGGAAGGCGTTGTGAAGCTTCTATACCTGCTTCATATCAGTTTTGCCTCTCACAACTACACGTTACGTTGATTCACAGTCATTTCCGGGAAAGGACTTGTCGGGCGGGGAGGCCCAGGAACAGAGGGTCTGGGATCGGGGAAAGTGCCGGGGCACGGGAGGGGGGCAGGGCGGGGGGTCAGGATGTGGGGAGTCGGGGTCATGTCCAGGCCAGGAATTGTCGGGTGGGGTGGCCCGAGGAAGAGGGTCTGGGCGGGGAAGATGGTGATCGTTCTTCTATTCATTGTTTTGCCGATCGGCGCGGGCCATCGCACCCCCCCCCGCCCCCGGGAGTGAATCTTGGCTGTTTTTTGGGGGTCGGGGTCATTTCCAGGCCGGGCATTGTCGGGTGCGGGGCTCCAGGAGCAGAGTGTCTGGGCGGGGAGGATGCCGAGGCACGGTGGGGGGGTGAGGGTGGGGGTTTGGCGCTGTTTCCAGAGGGTGAGGGTGGGGGGTCAGGGTCATCTCCGGCAGAGAAATTGTCGGCTAGGGGGCCCCAAGAACACAGGATCTGGGCGGGGAAAATGCCGACGCACGGTAGGGGGGGGGGGGGGGCGAAGTAGGGGGTGAGGGTGGGGGCTGAGGGCCATTTCCAAACTAGGAATTGTCGGGTGGGGGGCTCACGAACAGGGTGGGGGGACCCAAGACCAGGGGGCTTGGGCGGGGAAGATGCAGGGGCACGGTGGGGGCACGTGGGGGGTCAGGGTGGGGAGTTTGGGTCATTTCCAGGCCAGGAATTGTCGGGTGGGGGGGTCCAAAAATAGAAGGTCTGGGCGGGGACGACGCCGGGGCACGGAGGGGGGCAGGGTGGTCATGTCCAGGCCAGGAATTGTCGGGCGGGTGGCCCAAAAAACAGAGGGTCTGGGATCGGGGGGGAGCCAGGGCCAGGTGTTGAGGCTGCCGAGGCCAGGGGGTGAGGATACCGAGGCGAGGTGGGGTGGCCAGGTTGGGGGGGTGATCGCACACGCTTGTTGGGGTCGGTGGATTTTTATACGTCCCCGGCCCCCCCCGGGGCCGCGCGAGTGCCGGCGGCCATGATTTGCGCCCCCCCCCTCTTGGACGCCCCCCCTCCGGGACGCTCCCGACGGTCGCTCTCGCAACCCATCGGTGGAGGGCCAGTCGGAGACAACGGCGGCCCTCCTTGGCAGGTTTTCGTCCCCTCTGGGCCTCCTGGGAACTTCTCATCGAGGCGGCTGGATCCGCTTCCAGATGCGAGAAACCCGAGGATCCGATGTCGAGTTTTTTTTCCATGCGCGGTCCCCAGAAATCCCGACCCGTTCCCCAGCATCGGCTTTTCATCCTGAGTCGTTTTCTGACGCTCCCTGAGCCCGGCGCGGGCCCCCAGAGGCCGAAAACAGCGAGAAACCTCCTCCTGGATCTTTCCCATACGTTGGACCCGTGGGAACGAACGGGTCAGGGCCCTGACCTTCCAGGAGGGCTAAAAAATAGCACCCGCCTTAAACACCTATCCAAAAGCTATTCTACGTCTTGGTTTTAGGCTGGTTTCGCTCAGCTTTTTAGGTTTTTAGGTCTCCAGTGCTAACAAAAATAGCTCTCTGGAAGGTCAGGGAGGTCGCGTCCCGGGGCCCGACTCCGAGCGGAGTTGGGCCCCCGGGCGGGAGAGCCGCCGTGGCTTCCGCGCGCCGGCCGCAGGCCCTGGAGCGGCTCGGGGAGGCCCAGGCGCTCCAGGCCATCGTGGGCGTGCACGTGGGCCGGGTGCAGAAGGCGCCGGGGCGAGGGCCGCAGGGGGGAGGGGGCGTGGTGGCGGTGGGCCCGGAGATCCAACGTATACTTAAGTCGGGCCTGTCCCCCTACAGGGGATTTTCGACGAACAATTATCCCGGCGAAGCAACCTAACAGCGATGTGTAGGAGCATATCTGGAAGCATTCCCCTTAAGATTCAGATGATAATCCAGTTGTAGAATTCTGCTGTTCTCGCAGTCGTAGTCGCATTCGCGATGACAGTCGCAGTGGCAACGGCAGTCGCAGTCACAGCCTCAGCCTCAGTCCTGCCTCAAAGAATCAGCCTCCGCCTCCAGCCTCAGCCTGCCTCAGCCTCAGCCCTAGCTGCTTCAGCCTCAGCATCCAGTCTGCCTTCAGCCTCGGCCTCAGCCTCAGCCGGCCCTCAGCCTCACCCTGCATCAGCTCAGCCTCACCTCAGCCTGCCCTCAGCATCAGCCTGCCTCAGCCTCAGCCTCAGCCTCAGCCTGCCTAGCCTCAGCCTGCCCTTCAGCCTCAGGCTCAGTCTGCCTGTCGGCCTCAGCCTCAGCCTGCCTAGCCTCAGCCTCAGCCTGCCTCAGCCTCAGTCTGCCTCAGCCTCAGCCTCAGCCTGCCTCAGCCTCAGCCTGCCTCAGCCTCAGCCTCAGCCTGCTTCAGCCTCAGCCTCAGTCTGCCTTCAGCCTCGGCCTCAGCCTCAGCCTGCCTCAGCCTCAGCCTGCATCAGCCTCAGCCTCAGCCTCAGCCTGCCTCAGTATCAGCCTGCTTCAGCCTCAGCCTCAGCCTGCCTCAGCCTCAGCCTCAGCCTGCTTCAGCCTCAGCCTCAGCCTGCCTTCAGCATCGGCCTCAGCCTCAGCCTGCATCAGCCTCAGCCTCAGCCTCACCCTGCCTCAGCATCAGCCTGCCTCAGCGTCTGCCTCAGCCTGCCTCAGCCTCAGCCTGTTCAGCATCAGCCTGCCGGCTGCCTCAGCTCAGCTCAGCCTGCTCAGGCCTCAGGCCTCAGGCCTGCTTCAGGCATCAGAAATCAGTCTGCCTTCAGCTCGGCCTCAGAAATTTCCGCCTGCCTCAGCTTCAGCCTCTGCCTCAGCCTCAGCCTCAGCCTGCCTCAGCATCAGCCTGCCTCAGTCTCAGCCTCAGCCTGCCTCTGCCTCAGCCTGCTTCAGCCTCAGCCTCAGTCTGCCTTCAGCCTCAGCCTCAGCCTCAGGCTGCCTCAGCCTCAGCCTGCATTCAGCCTCAGCCTCAGCCTCAGCCTGCCTCAGCATCAGCCTGCCTCAGCCTCAGCCTCAGCCTGCCTCAGCCTCAGCCTCAGCCTTCTTCAGCCTCAGCCTCAGTCTGCCTTCAGCCTCGGCCTCAGCCTCAGGCTGCCTCAGCCTCAGCCTGCATGAGCCTCAGCCTCAGCCTCAGCCTGCCTCAGCATCAGCCTGCCTCAGCCTCAGCCTCAGCCTGCCTCAGCCTCAGCCTCAGCCTGCTTCAGCCTCAGCCTCAGTCTGCCTTCAGCCTCGGCCTCAGCCTCCGCCTGCCTCAGCCTCCGCCTGCATCAGCCTCAGCCTCAGCCTCAGCCTGCCTCAGCATCAGCCTGCCTCAGCCTCAGCCTCAGCCTGCCTCAGCCTCAGCCTCAGCCTGCTTCAGCCTCAGCCTCAGTCTGCCTTCAGCCTCGGCCTCAGCCTCAGCCTGCCTCAGCCTCAGCCTGCATCAGCCTCAGCCTCAGCCTCAGCCTGCCTCAGCATCAGCCTGCCTCAGCCTCAGCCTCAGCCTGCCTCAGCCTCAGCCTCAGCCTGCTTCAGCCTCAGCCTCAGTCTGCCTTCAGCCTCGGCCTCAGCCTCAGCCTGCCTCAGCCTCAGCCTGCATCAGCCTCAGCCTCAGCCTCAGCCTGCCTCAGCAACAGCGTGCCTCAGCCTCAGCCTCAGCCTGCCTCAGCCTCAGCCTCAGCCTGCTTCAGCCTCAGCCTCAGTCTGCCTTCAGCCTCGGCCTCAACTCGAAGACCACGAACTCAGGAATGGAGTCCTGGGAACTCGAAGACCACGAAGTGGCCTACAGTTGGCTCTGGGCATTCAAAATCATGCCCAGGAATGGAGTTCTGGGAACTCGAAGAACACGAAGTGGCCTACAGTTGGCTCCGGGCATTCAAAATCATGCTCAGGAATGGAGTTCTGGGAACTCGAAGACCACGAAGTGTGTAACTGTTTGCTTAAAACGACTTCCGCGGCTTCTCCCCGGCACCCGCCCAGACCCCCCTGGGGAGTCAAGATGCTCTCTTTTGACAGTGCTAGAACCCTATCAGTCTTCGCTGTTAGGTAATACAAAGATACCCTAAACATAATCAAACTATAATCCAAATATTGTCGGGGGACTATTTTTTTAGTGGGCATTTTGGGGCTAATCATGTTTTTTTATTCTTCGCCGAAAATCCCCCTGTAGGGGGACAGGCCCGACTTAAACGTATACAGAAAAAAACCAGACGAAGCGGAATGTGATCGCAGATGTTTTCAACTGTGGGCGTGGCCTTGGATGCTAAGTGCCCTGAGCCTTAATGTTACCACGTGTGCGTGCGTATCTGAGCGTCAACGGGCTTCTTTCGCCCAAAGATACCCAAGATACCAAAACCACCACCTACCCCTGCCTACCAACCGGAAGCTGTGCACACTCTGCTAGAACATTCCAAGACTCATTCCCTGGGTGCCTGCTCATATTCGATAAAGCGCGTACCACATGCTTGGAAGAGAGCTTGAGGGCGAGTCCGACTTTGCCGACGGAGGTCTTTCGCTGTGTTCGGCCTCTGGGGGGGTCAAAGTCGTGCTGCCCAACGCTGGACTGCTAGTCCATCGTCGTGCTGGGCGAAATGATCGCTCTGAGCATGAAAGGCAACGGACTGCTGCAGCTCGTGACTCGCATCGGCGAGCTGCTCCGACCCTCCAGCAGTCGGCAGTGCGTCGGCCTCGGCCTGCGCGCCGGAAGGGGGCAGGATGGTGACCTGGCGATCTGCTGCCAGGCCGGTGCTCTGCGCTGCGGACTGCGCCAGCTCACTCTCGAGCGGGAGCACGGTTTCGCCGCCGGAGTTCAAGGGGAGTTCTTCGGCGCCCCGCTCCGATTCACCAGTCGAAGCCTTGGCGGCGGACGGCGCCAGCATCACCTTCCCACTTCGTGCTGCAATTCGCTAGCTGCAACGACTCCAAGGGTGGACTTCGCCTCCGGGAACTGCGAGCTCGTGTGACCGCTCTCGTCTGGAGCCTCGCCCGCGCCCTGCGTCAAGACAAGGCGCCGCACCTGCTGGGACTCGCTGTCCTGGAATGCCTAAGAGAAGAGTCGCTGGACCAGCTGAGCGTGTTCCGGCACAAGTTTTCCCTGTCCTCCTTCCCCTCAGCCTGCACCGACTCATCAATGCGACTCTGCACCTGCAGAACCTGCTGGGATTCGTGCACGTTGAGCGTAGTGTGAGATTGCAAAGTCGGCAGCTCCAGTTCAGCAGCGATGAGGCGCCTTACCTGGTCTAGGCTCTGCGCCTGCTCCGGTAAGGAGCCTTCCTGCTGGCACACCTGGGCCCCTTCCTTGACCGTCAGAGTGCAACTCGATGTTGACGACCTCCTGGATCTCAGCCTCAACTTCTGGCCTGTCGAAGCTGATGCCGCCCGTAAGCTTCATCTTGTGCTCCTCCCCCCGGGGCGCGGGGGCCATGAGGTACAGCAAGAGCTCCTCCGCCTGCTCACTGTTCACACCCTCCTGCAGCCCCGCCAGGAACGCCTCGACTCCCGAGGCCCGCACAGAACGTGGGGCCTGTGGCTAGGTCGCCAGGCCAGGGGGGGGCGAGCTGCGGGCCCAGTTGGCCAGGTTTTTGATCTCCCTCGCCTTCCCCGCCTTCTGGCCCATGCCCAGCAGCTCCGCCGCCGCGGCAAGGTCCATCGAGGAGGTGAGATGGCCTCCGACGGAATCGGCCAGCTCCGGGTGGGCGCTCAGCCACAGCCGCGGGGTGGCGGTCCTGCGGGCGAGCGCCCGCGCGCGTGGCACGCCAGCTCCGGCGCGCCGCGTGCGCCGCAGCCAGCGCGCGAGCGTCCTCGCCGACGACGCCGCCCACTACTTGGCTTCTCCCATCTAGGCCTCTCGCGCGCCCTGGGCTCGCCGCGTGAGAGCTTCCCGTCTCCGCGGCTCTCTTGAGCCAACATCAAAATGGCAACATGGGGAGGCGGAGGAGGAGGCGGAGGCGGAGGCGGAGGCGGAGGAGGAGGAGGAGGAGGAGGAGGAGGAGGAGGAGGAGGACGGATGAGAAGGAGAAGTTGGAGAGGAGGAGGAGGAGGAGGAGGAGGAGAGGAGGAGGGAGGAGGAGGAGTTGGAGTTGGCGAGTTGGAGTTGGAGTGGGAGTTGGAGGAGGAGGGAGGAGGAGGAGGAGGAGAGGACGGAGGAGAGGTGGAGAGAGAGCCCCTGGGGAGGGGCTCGGGGCGGTGGCTCCCCGCGCAGGATGCCGAGTCGGCCCGCGGGTCCCAACCGCGAGCTGGCTGGACGCAGGCCCCGTGGCCCCCCCGCCTCTACGACCTGGCGGGCCCTGCTGGCCGCCTCGGGGGACCCTCACGGGCGGCCAGGCCCCCCGCTCGCCCCGGCGGTGGTCTGGTTTCCGAAGAGAGCTCCTCCTCCCCCCCCTCCCTCCCTCCTCGTCCTCCTCCTTCCCCTCCTCTTCCTACTCCCTCCTCCTCCTCCTCCTTCCTCCTCCTCCCTCCTCCCTTCGTCCCCCTCTCCTCCTCCTCCCTCACTCCTCTCCTCCTCCTCCCTCCCTCCTCCTCCTCATCCTCATTCTCATCATCATCAGTATCATATACATCATTCATCATCACATCATCATCATAATTCCATCATCATCAGCCATCATCTCATCATCATCATCAATCTCCCCCTTCTCCTCCTCCTCCTCCTCCTCCTCCTCCTCCTCCTCCTTCTTTCCTTTCGGTTTGTATCTCCTCCCGTGCCACCTATTCCTGAACGGCTACGAGACACTAGACGACCTGGGCTAGTCGCGGGGTGCGGTCTGAGAGCGTCCTCGTCACCCACACGCGCTGGCGTGTTGGCTGAGCCTTGACTCACGGGACCCCCTGGTCGCCCTGTGGGCTTCCAGGGGACGCATCGGTCTGCGCTTCATTCGTGTTTGTCGAATTCACGGCTACCTCGAGAATAAAAGTAATTTTTTTTTCTTTTGGCTACCTCGAGAATAAAAGTACTCAGGGAGCGTGGGTCCAACATTCTGTTCCAGGGGAAGGCCCTGCAACTGTCCACACAACGGGGTGGAGGTGTTCCCAGGAAGTGCGAGTTCTTAGAGCTATCACCATGCGCCCGTATCCTTCGTCCCTCGGACCTTCCGCGAGGCAATTGTGCCAGACCTTTGTACGTAGCTCCGTACTCCGAGCTTCTCAATAAGCGTCGGGGGGGGGCGTCCCTCCCGCCGACAGCCCCACATCGACCCCCGTCGCGGGCAGCCACCGCGCGCCGAAGGCGCTCCGACCCCCGACTCAGAAGCCCAGGGTATGTGGATATGCGCATGCATTTGTGTATACAGGTAGTCCCATCCTGCGGCTGTTTGCTGCACCCTATCAGAGGACCTGCATGTCTCAGGCGTAGCAGTCCCCCATCACTCTGCGGCTGTCAGCTGCTCTCCGGCCGTGCTTCGGGATGTCTCAGGTGAAGCCATTTTCCATCGCTCTGCGGCTGTTAGCTGCACCCCAGCAGAGCATCGACACGTCTCAGGCGAAGCCACTACCCAGCATCATGCGGCCGGTAGCTGCACCCCAACTGATCAGGCAGTCGCGACCCGTACCCCGCTGACCGCGCCTGTTACCCACGCCCCTGCAGTGCAGCTGCACGTCTCAGGCGAAACTAGTTCCCACCATCCTGCGGCTGTTAGCTGCACCCTACCAGAGGACCAGCATGTCTCAGGCGAAGCACTCCCCCGTCCATCCGCGGCTGTCAGCTGCACTCTGGCCGGGCTTCTGGATGTCTCAGGTGAAAACATTTCCAACCATTCTGCGGCTGTTAGCTGCACCCCCGCTGGGCACGGATATGCCTCAGGCGAAACATTTCCCTGCACCCCCAGGGCCGTGGGCTGGTCACAAGAGATACTGGCGCGGGCACCCACCCTCCTGCGGCTGTCAGCCGCCTCCCTGAAGCTAATCGAGCTCCCGGCGGCTGTCAGCTGCCTTTCTCTGCTGGGCGCCTCCGGACCCTGTGCTCCCCCCGGGGCACGCGGGGGCACGCGGGGCGCTAGGTCCCCCTCGCCCGGTCGGCCTCGCGCTGGCACTGGAGACGGCCGTGGGTACTGCTACTCGGTCCTCAGTGAGGGCGCTGTCGGGCTTCGTGCTGCTGTCGTCCACTCCTGGGCTCTGCAGTCACCTGGTCATTACGAGGCATTTGCATTCGATGACTCGACGCCGCGCGGGTGCCCGCTCGCGGTCGCGATCAAAAAAGTACCCCCACCACCCCACGCAGAGTTGAGCTCTTGGAGAGCAGCCTGGTCCTGGAAAGTCTGCGAGCATGCGCTCGCACAAATAAGCGAGGCAGAGGGAGTAACCGCCGTATCGATTTTGCGCTCTTTCCTCATCTGCGCTGTCGTGCGATGCCGCCACAGCGCTGGGGCGGGCGCCCGGGGGCTGGGGGTGGGGAGGGGGCCGCCTTCGGGCGTCGGGGGGCCTCCCTGGGTCTCTTGGAGGCGCGGAGGAGCGCTGGAGGTGGCGAGCGAGAGCCTGGAGGTGGGAGGAGAGAAATGGAGGAGGAGGAGGAGGAGGAGGAGGAGGAGGAGGAGGAGGAGGAGGAGGAGGAAGACGAGGAGGAGGAGGACGAGAGGAGGGGGAGGAGGAGGAGGAGGAGGGAGGAGGTGAGGAAGAGGAGTGGTGGAGGAGGAGGGAGGAGGTGGAGGAGGAGGAAAGGACGAGGAGGAGGGGGAAGAGGAGGCGGAGGAGGAGGAGGAGGAGGAGGGGAGGAGGAGGAGGAGGAGGAGGAGGAGGAGGAGGAGGAGGTCGAGGAGGAGATCGAGGAGGAGATCGAGGAGACAGGGGGAGGAAAGGGGTGGGACGAGGGGAGCTGGATAGGGACAAGGGGGACAGGGCGAGGGGGCAGAGTTCCTGAGACGAGGCGCAGGGGATGGCAGCGGAGGGGGGGCACGGGCAGACGGCGACGAGCTCCTCTCTCGCACCTCCAGCCGACGAGCTCCCTGCCCGCCTGGGGGCAGGCGTCGGTGCTCGTCCAGCTGTCCGGCGTGCACCGCCTGGCCCAGAAGGGGCAGCCCGCCCTGGAGGCCTCCCGCCGCCCACTTGCCGCCTGCCCCCCCCGCCCCCGTTCCCTCGTGCCTCTGCCCGAGGAGGTGCCCAGGCCCGTCGATGGTGCCACTCTGCCCTCCCTCCCCCGCCCTCCCCCCTCCCTTCCCCCTTATCCCTGCCGATCACGATCCTGCGCGCCCCCTTGCCCGCAGGAGCGTCCGCCCCTCCCCCCTCGCCTGCCGCCCCCCCTGCCTGCCTGCCGCCGTCCTGGCTGCCTCCCCCCCTCCCCCCCCCTCGTCCTCCCTCCTCTCCGGGGCCTCTCGGGGCTTCTGGTGGCCTCCAGGGGTCCCCGGCAGCCTCAGAGGGGGCTTCCATGGGAGCTCCAGGGGGGAGGAGGCGCAGGAGGACTGCACGGCTCGACGGCCCGGGGTGCCGTCACGGTGGCGTTATGCCGTTTTCTCTTCTCCTACGGGAGGAGGAGGAGGAGGAGGAGGAGGAGGAGGAGGAGGAGGAGGAGGAGGAGGAGGAGGAGGAGGAGGAGGAGGAGGTAGAGGAGTAGGAGGAGGAGGAGGAGGAGTGAGGAGGAGGAGGAGGAGGAGGAGGAGGAGGAGGAGGAGGAGGAGGAGTAGGGGGAGGGGGAGGGGAGGAGGAGGGATGAGGAGGAAGGAGAGGAGGAGGAGGAGGAGAGGAGGAGAGGAGGAGGGAGGAGGAGGAGGAGGAGGAGGAGGACGGAGGAGGAGGAGAGGAGGAGGAGAGGAGGGAGGAGGAAGGCAGGGAGGAGGAGGAGGTGGAGGAGGAGGAGGAGGAGGAGGAGGTATGGAGGCGGAGGAGGAGTGAGGAGAGGAGGCGGAGGGTAGGAGGAGGAGGAGGCGTGGGAGGAGAAGGAGGAGCAGGCGGAGGAGGAGGAGGAGGAGGTGGAGGTGGAGGAGGAGGAGGAGGAGGAGGAGGAGGCGGAGGCGGGGCGGAAGGAGGCGGAGGAGGCGGAGGAGGCGGAGGCGGAGGGGAGGAGGAGGCGGAGGAGGAGGAGGAGGGGAGGAGGGTAGGAGGAGGAGGAGGAGGAGAGGAGGAGGAGGAGGAGAGGAGGAGGAGGAGGAGGAGGAGGAGGAGGAGGAGGAGGAGAGAAGAAGAAGAAGAAAATCAGAAGACGAAGAAGACGGAGAAGAAGAAGAATAATAAGAAGAAGAATAATAAGAAGAATAAGAATAATAAGAAGAAGAAGAAGAAGAATAAGAAGAATAATAATAAGAAGAATAAGAAGAATAAGAAGAAGAAGAAGACGAAGAATAAGAAGAAGAATAATAAGAAGAATAATAAGAAGAAGAAGAAGAAGAAGAATAAGAAGAAGGAGGAGGAGGAGGAGGAGGAGGAGGAGAAGGAGGAGGAGGAGGAGGAGGAGCAGGAGGAGCAGGAGGAGCAGGAGGAGCAGGAGGAGGAGGAGGAGGAGGAGGAGGAGGAGGAGGAGGAGGAGGAGGAGGAGGAGGAGCGGGAGCGGCAGCGGGAGCGGGAGCGGGAGGGTTTGGCGCGTCCGGCGCGCCAGGAAGGGGGGGTCCAGCGCAGATCCAAGAGATCCGCGCGGAGCGCGACATGTTGATGTTTGTGCCGCTTCCTCTTCTTCTGCGGGAGGAAGGAGGGGGGGGCGCTGCGGCAGGCCGCCCAGGAGGCCCTCGACGTGGCTCTGCGGGCGGGCTCTGCGCAGGAGGTGGCGATGTCGCTCGTGGCCTTCGCCGAGGTGCGGGCGCCACGGGGGCCGCGCGCGCTCCAGAGGGAGGGGGGGGGCCGCTCTCAAGCGAGGTTTCCGGGGACGTTGCTCTGTGCTCGGGCGATGAGACCAATGTTTGTGGAGGAGGATCCGTGGAGAGGAAGCGTGTTGCCAAATACTCCAAATCCCTTATTAATCGACCCCCCCCTAAAAGACCAGACCCCCCTCCAAATGCGACCTAATATTCCGGACCCCCTCTTCGATGGGGCGCCTTAGTAAACCAGACCCCCTCAGCTCCAATCCAAAGAAAGCGACCTAATAAACCGGACCCCATTAATGACCAAATAGGCGCCTTAAAAAACCGGACCCGGGGGACGATTAAAAAGGGATTTGGAATAATTTCCAGATGTCCAAAGAATGTGCCAGAACTGCTTCCAAAACATGTATATAACAAATGCTTCAGACATGTTCAGGACATCATGTTTCCGACATTTCAGATACATGTTTAATTCGAGGATAGGGCTGTTAGGGTGTCCCTTGTCGTGGCATCCACAAACCTATGTGCCGCAATTTCTGCACCAAGTAGGTTGCATTCGAAGAAGAACAGCACGACATAAACATCAACTTTCGACGCTCCATGCGGATTTCTCGGATCGGCGCTGAGGTGCCTCCGGCGGTGCCTCCGGTGCCGCCCCTGGCGCGCTCCGCGCGCCAGGGAAATCCGCGCGGAGATCCAAGAAATCCGCGCGGAGCGCCAACAGTTTTGTCTATGCAGTTCTTTTCTACTTTCTGCACCAAGTAGATTGCACCCCATTGATTACACAAGTTCGCACGCGGCACATAATTAACCCGAGTAAGCGATTAAGGAACCCCCCCCCCCCCTCTCCGGTGAAAGGATAACGCACCCGGCACCCGGAAGCGTTATCCTGGCACCAGGAGGGGCTACCTCAGCTTTTCTCAGCTTTTTCTTAGCTTTTCTAAGCTTTTCCTTAGCTTTTCTCAGCTTTTCCTTATTCGTATTCGTATTCTTATTCTCATTACAATTCTAATTGGGATGCCACCCGAGGCGGGGCGCTGGAATTATTTATTTTCCTTCCATTTGCGCGGTGCTAATAATATCGCTCGGCGAAAACCCCCCCAAATAATTATTTAATTACGGCGCGGTGCTAATGATAACGCCGGGGGGTTCCTTAATTGCTTCTCCGGGTTAGCTTGCACCACATCCTGCACCGCCTTCATGGCACACGGTCGATTGCACCACGTGTGCATTGCACCAAGAAGACTGCACCATAATCATTGACCACATGTGTGGGGCCTCGTAAGTTGTGTTATATACCGTGCACGATTCGCATCTAGAGTGACAAAGTCCAGCCTTCGGTTTCCACAGGCAAGCGATTCACAACACTTTCATAATACCATGGCTTGGTTCCAACGCAACCGCAGTCGAATCGTTGTCATACCTTGCTTATCCTCGCTCTTGTTCGGCCTTGCATCGCTCTTTGCCTTTTGACTTTTCACCCCTTATTGCGCCTTGCTCCCTGTCCACGCTTCTTACGTTTTGGAGCCCCCCACTCCCGCTAGGGGTGGGTTTCTATCATCCCTAGGCTTCAGTACAGCTGGCCTCGTGATTCCTCCTCTTCCTCCTCTCTCCTCCGACCTCTCGGGCGTCTTCCTTCCTCCCCTCCCTTCTCCCTTCTTCCCTCTGCCCCGAAGCTCTGCTGGTCTGGCCCGCTTGGCGGCTGGACAGGCGCACGTCGTCCTGGGGAACGGCAAGGAGGCCGAGGAACTGGCGAAGCAGGCCAGGCGCGCCCTGGCAGAGTTCCATAAGGAGGATAACAGTGACGATGAGGATGAGTAGGAGGAGGCGGATGAGGATGAGTGAGGATGAGGAGGAGGAGGAGGAGGACATGGATGAAAACGACGAGGACGTTGGGAGGGGGTTGAACGAGGAGTGTGGGGGGAGGATGGGGAAGGAGGACGGATAGTCATGGTGATGATGGAGGAGGACGCGGAGAGGGAGGATGATGACTAAAAGGAGGGGGAGGAGGGGGGGGGCGCTGGAGGAGGTGGGGTCGGGCATGGGTTCAGAGAACTAGAAAGAGGACACGGAGTGGGGGAGGAGGGTAGTGGGCAAGGTGAAACAGGCTGGCGGAGTGGGAGGATAGGAGAAAATGGCAAAAAGGAGGAGGGAGAAAGATTAAAAGGAGGAGGCCGAGGAGGAGGACGAGGAGAAGGGATAAGGGAGAAGGAAGTAATTGGAAGAGGAGGAGGGCGAGTTGGGGAGGAGGCGGAGGAGGACCAGTGCACGCCGAGATGCGTGAACAACTCTGTGAGTCACACACGCACGAGCACACGCTCACACGCACAGTCAGACTCACACCCAGATTCACCCTCGCACACGCACGCTCTCTCTCTCTCTCTGTGTCGTATTATTCTGCTGCGAGGGTAGCTTACGTACACGTCCCGCGCGCTGCGAGCAGAGGTCAGGACTCCCTTAACCGGGGCTCTCATTCCAAGACGACAGCGAGAAAGAGAGAGAGAGAGAGAGAGACGCGCCAGCAGGCACCACACAAAAAAAAGCAGGCGCCGCCGGGGGTGCACCTCCTGCCACCGTCTTGTCGGGAGGTGCCTCCCGCTCCGTCCCCTCCTCGTCCTCGTCTGCGCGCCCGGGGAGCTGCGCAGGCAGACGCGTGCCTGAGCCAGAGCAGCTGTCAGCTGGCCCGACGAGGAGGAGGAGGTGGAGGAGGAGGAGGAGTTGGAGTATTATGAATATGAGTACAACTATGAGTATTTGGATAGGAGTAGGAGTAGGAGTGTTACCAAACAACAGAGTCAACAAGCCAGCACCCTGGCCAACGGGTCTGCAGCAGGGCCCCGTGGGGACGAGCAGGTCTACGAGCAGACCATCCTTTGGCCACGGCTTCGCGGTCGGTGATGCACAGCACGCTGCCCGACGAGGCACAGCAGCCCCCCCCCCCCCGCGCGTGTTGCCTCCGCGTGCTCGCCTGGCCGCGCGGGGTGCCCGGACCGCCCGCGCGACGTCCGCGGGCTGAGGCCGTGCCCCTCTTCCGGCAGCTGGGCGACGAGGCCGCCCTATTCCATTATTTGTTTGGATTAGTTCGTGTTTCTTTTTGATTTGATTGTCTTGATGTTTGGGGTGTGGTGTTGATATTTTGTCTTTTTTCTTTATTTGTTTTTGTTTTGCTCTTTTTTTAGTTTTTGTTTATTTTTTTGGACGTGGTCGAGCAAATCGCGAGCAGCGCCCGCATCCTCCAGAGGACGGGCGCGGGGGGGTCAGGCCACAGCAGCCATTCGAAGGGACTTCGGAGGGGGAAGAGGCGGAGGAGGGGGAGGTGGGGAGAGGAGGGGAGGTGAGGAGACGGCGAGAGGGAGAGGGATAGGGAGAGGGGAGGAGGAGAGGGGAGGAGGAGGAGGAGAGGAGGAGGAGGAGGAGGAGGAGGAGGTAGGAGGAGGAGGAGGAGGAGGAGGAGGAGGAGGAGGAGGAGCGAGGAGGAGGAGGAGGAGGAGGAGGAGGAGGAGGAGGAGGTGGAGGTGGTAAGTAATATGCTGCTGGAACGGCGTCCAAGAAACCGACCGCGAGGATAAAACGGAAACAAATTAAACCGACTCCTCATCCTCCCCCGCACCCCGACGGGCGGCCTCCAGCTCCCAGAACGGGAGCGAGTCCACCGTGAGGCCGAAGCGGGCAAGGAGGGGCCCTCGCCCCATGGGAACCTGCCAAGGCGGTCCCCTGGGGAAAACGGCTCTGGAGGCTGGCGCCGACACACGCGCCTGGGGACGGTCGAGAATAGCCCTAGCCAAGTCCAGGAGATCTCCAGGGACGGGCCTCTCGAGACAGCTCACCCTCCAGCCTTTGTACTTGCTTAGCCACCTGGGGAAGAGACCCGCGAGCAACCGTGATCGCTGCTGCTTGAGCCCCTTCCCCGCATTGTGACCGTGACACTCGCGGACAGCGAGCTCCCTGACCCCGCCCCACGCATACGCCCCACACGAAATACAGCACACAATACGTGGGGCGGAGACAACTGAAGCTCCCGTCTGATCAAAAACATGGCACACACGCAGGTTATGCTGAGACAACCTCATCAAAATAGTAAGCTCAGGGTCACTCGGCCCCGCCTGGGCAGTGGCGGAAAGCACGGCCCTGAACCGCACAGACACGGGGGGAATGGGGCGCTCAGGGGGGCGGCCCTGGCGAGGGCCCGAACCAGGCACCAGGCGCTTATCAGGCAGGCCCTCCGAGTCCACCCATCCCCTCTCCCGCATCAGAAGCCCCTGCCGCCCAACCCACTGGCCCAACTCACGCCCCAAGAGTCTAAAACCAGCGATTTCACGGGCGGCCTGCTCGACCGATGGATGCTGACCTGCCCCTCGCTTCGCGAGGGCGTCGGCTATGGCGTTAGCCTTACGCTCCCAGTGAGTGGTGACACCTCGCTCCACATCCCCCTCCGTGCAATGGGCCTTCGTCTTATGGACAGCCAGCCCACCCTCGAAGGCCGCATGCACAGAGGTCCACATGTGAGCCTGGCCACAACGGGCACTCGTGGAGCGAACTCTCGACCGAGCACAGGAAATCGTGGCAGCACAATCAGTCCAAACGCCCTCGGGGTCCAAAGCGATCTGGCCGAGCATCTGATACGCATAATCCTCGCCATCCTTGGCGAGCTGGAGAGGAGCGACATCCCACGGGACGGGGCCGAAAGCTCCAGAGATCATGGCACCAGTGTCGTCGACCGAGATCACCGCCCACCCTGCTCTTCTCAAGAGCGGGTCCGAGGGGAAAATGGCCGAGCCGTCGGTAAAAAGTTTGCCAGACAACAGGCCATCCTCGGGCCTTCGAATCCAGAAGACCTGGCACCTTTCGGACCCAAGAGGCGGGGGGACCAGCTCCCTGGGAGACGGGAAAATGCCCGAAGCAAAAAACTCCCCAGAGTCGCCCCGCTGCCGAATTAGCTTGGCTGCAGCTAACGCTTCATCCGACAAGAAAAGGGAGCGATCAGCAGCCCAAGCCTCGCAGACAAACCTACGGTGGAACGTGGTCCCTGGGGCCCCCTTGCACAGCCTGCAAAGGTTGCACGACGCCAAGCCGTGCCGCTGCAGGCGGTCCTGGGTCCAGTGGGTCCCCGAGACCGCGGCCCTGAGAGAATTCTTATGGGTCCTGTCCCAGGCATCGTTTCTCCTGGCGAACAAAAAGTCCAGCGGCTGCCAAAACACCGGCCGACACCACGACGACGAACCCTCACGAGCCTCAAGGGCACGAAAATCCGACATCTCTCTGGCAGCCTGCTGGGCAAGAGTGGCAACAATCGACGGCGAGAGCCTGAGCAGATCTATCTGCTCGCCCGTCGAAAGAACTATGAGGCGCGCCGATCTCGCTTCCCATTCCAGATCCCCACAAGCAATCGCAAACACGTGAGCAGGGGACGTCGCCCTCGACCACGGGCGACTGGTGGTGGCAAGCGATCGAACGGCGTCCTCAAAAACCGCCTGCAGGATCGCTATGCTGGGGAGTCCATCCCAGACAGCCCGAGCCCACTCGAACACAACCTGCTTGAAATACAACGGAACGGGATCCATGGTCCTACCCTGCTTAAACGTGCGGAGTTTTAAACCCACAGACGCCCCCTGCTTCGCAGGAGCCAGAGACAAGAGGGCCTGAGTGCGGATCCTTTTTAACTGCGACCAAGGAAGCCCTCTCACCGAGGCCCCCCACAACGCCGAGGCCTGAGGGCCCGCTCTCTGGATGTGCCCCACATAGGCCCCAGCGCGCCTCAGAGAGCGGAGGCGCGACGACCTACGCATGCAAGTCTTGACCCTGTTGGAGGCTATGGGGGCCAACCTAGAAGAGCTCACTTGCCAATCGGTCCCCAGACTCCTAATCACAGCCTTCTTCTTGAAAGACGCCTTCCACGCACTGGCCAGTCCCTCAGCAACCCCTTTCGATGAAGCAAGAACCTGTGATTTTTCTCCGACAGCACAAGACGCAGCCTGCGCAAGCCATCGATCAGCTTGCTCCCGACGCCGCCCAGCTCCCTGACGACGTGGAGGCTCGTGCCGACGGACTGCACGCTGATGTCATCTATCACATTCCTCACCATCGACGTCGGGTGCTCGCTCTCGACCTTGGTGAGCAGGCGAAACAGCAGGACTCTCGCCAGGCACGTCGCGAGCGAGCAGCCCGCCAGCACCGTGCCTGAGGCGTGGAAGACCACGGAGACGCAGCCGTTGAAGGACACCGCACGCGGCCCCGAGTAGAGCGAGCATGCCGCTCTACAGAGCCTGGTCGAGAACTTCACAGCCTCCGCCTCTGCGAACAAAACTGCGTGACATATACGCTCGTAAAACTTATCTAAGTCCGTGGCCAAGGTGGCTGACTGCATGCCCCTGCTGCGCGCAAAGTGCGCCATTGTCTGGTGCACCCAGCCCGCTCTGTCGCATTCTCGATCTCGCACGCCCCAGAAGACACCAGCAGCGTGTTGGTCCTCCCAGAGCTTGGCCTCCTCGCGCCGCACCTTGCCCCAGACCCTCAGGATGGAGCAGATGAGGGCGATCGGCCTTACTCCCGAGCCGTCAGGTTTGCCCAAGAAGACCATCAGAGTCGGCCATCTGTCCGAGAGCTGCGGGTCGGCCTCCCACAGCTCCATGAGGTCCACGAGCCTCTCCATGAAGTCGTCGTCGAGCAAGGCGAAGGAGCGCGGGTTCACGCAGTCCACCCCACAGCCCACCTGGTGGGGGAAGGAGCGGCACACCGCACGAACTCGCTCAGCCGACGGCCTGGGCAACTCATCACTCTGCGCGACTGCTGCCTGGATCTGTGAGATGCTCTCCTTGGCGTCTCCCCAGTACTGCAACCAATCCATGTGCATTGCCTGCACGGCCGCATCCCCTTGCAGCGCCCAGCCCTCAGGAGCCACTGGCCCTTTCACCTGCGGCAAGTCCTTCAGGTACCTGTGAGCACGACGGCCAACAGCTTTCACCGCGGACTGGGCCCACTCTCTCCACTCCTGCAGCTGCACCTTTGCCGCCGCCTGGGACGCCTCCAGAGCCGCTTGATGGACGTTGGTCGCCAGGGTGGCCAGGTCCTCCCCGCCCGCTTCCGCAACGCTGCGCAGCGAGTGCAGGTCGAACTCCACGATCTTGACCCCCGTCAGCGTCGACAGGTCGAGGTGGTCCAGCTCCTCCAGCAGGCGAAGACGGGTATCGCCTCGGACACGTCCCTTGCGACCATGCTGCCTTCCGACCTGGCCCCTGAGACGCTCCCCTGGTTTAATGCCTTGGCCACCTTCACGGCCCAGGGGGTCTGCAGGAGCCAGGTCTGTCGACGATTGGACCTCAGCTCCAGCCAAACAGACCTCGCACCCAGGCATGGGCCTCCCCGACTTGCATGCCGCAGCAGCAGCCAGGAGGAGGAGGAGGAGGAGGAGGAGGAGGAGGAGGAGGAGGAGGAGGAGGAGGAGGAGGAGGAGGAGGAGGGAGGGACCAGTGTAAACTCAAGATCTGCAGCAGATATGTCGCAGCAAATCTCTCCCTTCGAGTTCCTCCCTCGATCGAGCCAGCGCTGGCATCCTCCAAAGGATCGGCTCTCAGATGCTCGCTCGGGGGGGAACTTTCTTGAGGGACCACCTGAGGATCTGTAACACTCTAGTTCGACCCCAGCGTTCGACCCTGTTCGACCCTGTTCGTCTCGAGTTCGGCCTCAGGGTCGACTCGGGTTCGATCGTGTTCAATTCAAGGTCGGCTCAATTCGACGGACGTTCGACGCAGCTTCGATGCACAAGCGGAGCGAGTGTCTCCAGGAATGTCCCCAGAATGCGCATCAACGGTCGGGACAGGCCAGCCACAACTGGGGGAGCTGTGGTCCTTACCCCCCTGGGGGACCCATCGATTTCGACACCCCTCTCGAGAGGTCGTCGATGCGATGGGTTCCCCCAGGGGGGTAAGGACCACAGCTCCCCCAGTTGTGGCTGGTCGGAGGCGTGAGCTGGAAGACGAAATAACAACATAAACACGCTGGGCCGTTTGGCGGCGCCCTCAGCGCCGCCCCCCGGCGCGCTCCTCGCGCCAGGGAGTGGGTCCAGCGCCGATTCAAGAGATTCTCGCGGACCTCCGGCAGGTTCTGTTCACGACGTTTTTTCCCAACCCTCCTGCGTTGGGTTCTCGTTTTGAATAGAGCACAGCTCGCGCGTCTCCTTCCTTCCCTTCTTCCTTCCTTCCTTCCCGTCCCTCTCTTCCCCCCTGCCTTTTACCTCGCTCGTCGCTGCATGTCAGCCTGCTTCCTACCTGGCTATCCCTGTGCCACTTGCGAGGGCTGCTGGGGCTGCGATCTGTGAAACTGTCGCCACTTTCGAGGCCTGCTGGGGGGCCCAGCACAGTGGGTGCTCACCGCGGACTCAAATTAGACCTCGCCATCCCTGGGGGGCTGCGATCTGTGAAACTGTCGCCACTTTCGAGGGCTGCTGAGGGGCCCAGCACAGGGGGTACTCACCGCAGACTCAAATTAGACCTCGCCATCCCTGGGGGGCTGCGATCTGTGAAACTGTCGCCACTTTCGAGGGCTGCTGGGGGGCCCAGCACAGTGGGTACTCATCGCGGACTCGAATTAGACCTCGCCATCCCTGGGGGGCTGCGATCTGTAAAACTGTCGCCACTTTCGAGGCCTGCTGGGGGGCCCAGCACAGTGGGTACTCACCGCGGACTCAAATTAGACCTCGCCATCCCTGGGGGGCTGCGATCTGTGAAACTGTCGCCACTTTCGGGGCCTGCTGGGGGGCCCAGCACAGTGGGTACTCACCGCGGACTCAAATTAGACCTCGCCATCCCTGGGGGGCTGCGATCTGTGAAACTGTCGCCACTTTCGAGGGCTGCTGGGGGGCCCAGCACAGTCGGTACTCACCGCGGACTCAAATTAGACCTCGCCATCCCTGGGGGGCTGCGATCTGTGAAACTGTCGCCACTTTCGAGGCCTGCTGGGGGGCCCAGCACAGTGACGCCACACGCAGATTCAAAAGTAGACCTCGCCATCCCTGGGGGGGGTGCGATCTGTGAAACTGTCGCCACTTTCGAGGCCTGCTGGGGGGCCCAGCACAGTGACGCCACGGGCAGATTCAAAAGAGACCTCGCCATCCCTGGGGGGCTGCGATCTGTGAAACTGTCGCCACTTTCGAGGCCTGCTGGGGGGCCCAGCACAGTGACGCCACACGCAGATTCAAATTAGGCCTCGCCATCCCTGGGGGGCTGCGATCTGTGAAAATGTCGCCACTTTCGAGGCCTGCTGGGGGGCCCAGCACAGTGACGCCACACGCAGATTCAAATTAGACCTCGCCATCCCTGGGGGGCTGCGATCTGTGAAACTGTCGCCACTTTCGAGGCCTGCTGGGGGGCCCAGCACAGTGACGCCTCACGCAGATTCAAATTAGACCTCGCCATCCCTGGGGGGCTGCGATCTGTGAAACTGTCGCCACTTTCGACTGGGTCTTTGCTGGGGGGCCAGGCCACAGGTAACTCACACCGCGGACTCAATTAGACCTCGCCTTCGTGGGGGGCTGCGGTCGTGGGCTGTCTCGACCATTTCGAGGCCGCGGGGGGGCCCGGAACAGAGGTACTCACCGCAAGACATAAGATTAGACCTCGCATCCTGGGGGGCTGCGATCCTGGGAGGCCCAACTGGCGACAATTTCGAGGGTTGCTGAGGGGCCCAGCACAGGGGGTATTCACCGCAGACTCAAATTAGACCTCGCCATCCCTGGGGGGCTGCGATCTGTGAAACTGTCGTCACTTTCGAGGGCTGCTGAGGGGCCCAGCACAGTTGGTATTCACCGCAGACTCAGATTAGACCTCGCCATCCCTGGGGGGCTGCGATCTGTGAATATGTCGCCACTTTCGAGGCCTGCTGGGGGGCCTAGCACAGTGGGTACTCACCGCAGACTCAGATTAGGCCTCGCCATCCCTGGGGGGCTGCGATCTGTGAAACTGTCGCCACTTTCGAGGGCTGCTGAGGGGCCCAGCACAGTGGGTACTCACCGCAGACTCAAATTAGACCTCGCCATCCGTGGGGGGCTGCGATCTGTGAAACTGTCGCCACTTTCGAGGGCTGCTGAGGGGCCCAGCACAGTGGGTACTTACCGCAGACTCAGATTAGACCTCGCAATCCCTGGGGGGCTGCGATCTGTGAAACTGCCGCCACTTCCGAGGCCTGCTGGGGGGCCCAGCACAGTGGGCTTCCCGCACGTCTTTCTCCTGCTCTTCGTTCCCGACTCCCCATGTCCCCTTCGGGCCTGCAGCTGCCGCCCCTCCTTCTTGTACGGTTCTCCTGCGCATCATGCCATAGGCGCGTGTCCCAAGTAGCTTACATATCAAACAACAGATCCTGCAATTTGATTGTCCATGCAAGTTTTGGCCAACTCCTCGTATCCCATGATACAAGTGGGTTGGGTACGTCACAGGGTAATTTTTCTGGCAGGGCCGTGACGGACAGAGCGTGGTGATGTGTGCGAGGGGCAATTGGGGCGCAGGCAGGAGACGGAGCAGGAGGGAGGACGAGAGTATTTGTTGATGCCTTCTGTGGCATCTTGGGAGGTCAACGGGAGAAAGAGAGTGAGGGAGTATAGAGTAGAGGGTGGAGAGGGAGAGGGAGAGGGAGGGAGAGAGAGAGATAGTATAGAAGGAGAGGGGGAACAATAAAGAGATAGAAGGAGATAACGTGATAGAGATACACAGAGAGAGAGAGAGAGAGAGAGATGGAGAGAGCGAGAGTTATCAGTAGAGAGAAACAAGAGGCGGGGGAGAGAGAGAGAGAGAGAGAGAGAAAGAGAGAGAGAGAGGGCGAGGTATGCACATATGCATATATATATATATATATATATATATATACACAGAGATCTGGTGATTATATACAAGGAGAGAGAGAGAGAGAGAGAGAGAACAAAACAAAACAAGAGAGAGAGAGAGAGAGCGAGAAAGTGAAGGCAGAGTAGTGATTCTGCACAGGAGTAGTTCTGGCAACCTTCATAGGGCGCGGGAGGCGTTGACCACCTTCCTTGTGGTCGATGATGACGGCGGCGACGATGATGAGGTTCATACTAATCAAGATGGTGATAATGACGATCAAGATCGGTTGTGGTCGGTTGTTGACGAGGGTGGTGTTCAGGAGGAGGGAGGAATCATACCAGGGGGGGTCGGGAGGAAATGGGGAATATTGAGCGCGCCGAGGATGAGGACATTGATATCGGAAAGGGCAAGGAGTCAAGAGGACAAGGTGAACAGTAAGTCTAGTTAGTGTGCCGGTCCTTTGCTGCCTGGCTCCTGGGGCGGGTCCATGTATGTAAGCTGGCTTCAAGCTCTTTCCTTCGCAGTCACAGGCACGCGTTCATCGCGCGCGCATTGGCCAACGCTACTACACGCAAGCGCACACGTGCGCTTATGAGTCCTACGGCATGACCAAAATCATCAACAGGCTGCAAGACCTGTTCGATGTACGTCTGTCCGCGAGTGTTGGTATTCTGTCTTGTTAGTTCCGTTAAGGGATGGCGTGCTTTCGATCAGCTCCCGGCAGTCTCATAAGCAGCTCACACTGTGGCTCGAAGCACCATGTGAACGTGCTGTCTGGCTGTCGTGGTTCGCGATGGTTGCTAGTGCTGGCCACGCGCGTTATTCGGCGATGGTCGCAGCTTGCAAGCCGTGTGCGTGCTGCCTACAGATCGTCGGCTGCTCTGCGCGGGGGTCCGAGCTGCTCGCTGCAGGGCAGATACAGCGGATGTCTGCGACCTCTCTCTGTCTCGCTCTCTTCTCTCTCCTCCTCCTCCTCCTCCTCCTCCTCCTCCTCCGCCTCCGCCATCCTCCCTCCTTCCTACCTGCCTCCTCCTCCTTCTGCCTCCTGGCCTCCTTCTCCTCTCCTCTCCTCCCTTCTCCTCGCCTTGCCGCCCCTCCGCACCATTCCTCCCAATTCTAGACGCTTCGCGTATCCCCACCAGCCCGTCCAGAAATGAGTCCCAGGGGAGTGGAGGTTATGAGGGAAGCGGGGGAGCATGCAGAAGAACAAAGGGCGGGGTGAGCCGCCATATGCCCCAAGAGGGGAGGATGTAGGAGGAGCCGTCGTCGTCGGAGTAGGAGGAGGAAGAGGAGGAGCAGGAGGAGGAGCAGGAGGAGGAGGAGGAATAGAAGGAGGAGGAGATGGAGGACTGCGAGGACGAGGAGGACGAGAAGGAGGAAAAGGAGAAGGAGGAGGAGGAGGAGGAGGAGGAGGAGGAGGGGGAGGGGGAGGAGGGAGGAGGAAGAAAAAGAGGAGGAGGAGGAGGACAATGGCGAGCTTGGGGGCCTCTTGGGCCGTCTTTGGGGCCTCTTGGCGGTCCCGGGGGCCTCTTGCGTATCTCGGGGAGCCTCTTGTGGCCTCTTGGGGGTCTCTTGGGGGCCTCTTGGAGGCCTCTTGGGGGCCTCTTGGGGCCTCTTGGGGCCCTCTTGGGGCGCTCTTGGGGCGCTCTTGGGAGCCTTCGAGGCGCTCTTGGGGCCATCTTAGAGGAGATCTATCAAAGAAGGGGGGTCCCCAATTAGCGCTGCCCCTCTAAAGTGCCTCGAATCGCTTCTTGGGCCCCCCAAGAGGCCAAAATCTTTCCAAAACCTAGGGAAAATCAATGTTTTGTGTTTTCTCGCCTTTTCGCTCTTGGAGCCGTCTTGGGCCGTCTTGGGAGCCTCTTGGGCCTCTTGGGGGTCTCTTGGGAGCCTTGTGGAGGCCTCTTGGGCGCCTCTTGGGGCCTCTTGGAGCGCTCTTGGGCGCGCTCTTGGGGCGCTCTTGGGAGCCTTCGGGGCGCTCGGGGCGCTCTTGGGGCCATCTTGGAGGAGATCGATCAAAGAAGAGGGGGTCCCCAATTAGCGTTGCCCCTCTAGAGTGCCTCGAGTCGCCTCTTGGGCCCCCCAAGAGGCCAAAATCGTTCCAAAACCTAAGTAAAATCAATGTTTTTTGCTTTCTCGCCTTTTCGCTCTTGGAGCCGTCTTGGGCCATCTTGGGAGGCTCTTGGGGCCTCTTGGGGGTCTCTTGGCAGCCTCTTGGAGGCTTCTTGGGGGCCTCTTGGGGCCTCGTGGGGCCGTCTTGGGGCGCTCTTGGGGCGCTCTTGGGAGCCTTCGGGGCGCTCTTGGGGCCATCTTGGAGGAGATCTATCAAAAAAGGGGGGGTCGTATATTAGCGTTGCCCCTCTAGAGTGCCTCGAGTCGCCTCTTGGGCCCCCCCGAGAGGCCAAAATCCTTCCAAAACCTAGGTAAAATCAATGTTTTGTGTGTTTCTCGCCTTTTCGCTCTTGGAGATGTCTTGGGCCATCTTGGCCGTCCCAACGACCCGCGGAACGCCCCGTCCTGGTCAGTGGGGAGGGGTAAGGGGAGGGGTAAACCCCTCCCCGAAGGGGAAGAAGGGGGTTGGCAGAGGAAACTCCCTAAACCACCTACGCCCTAAAGGGCTGGTGGGATTTCACTCAGCGCGAAGTCAGGTCATCGCGTCTACTGGCGGGTTCTTGCGCCACGGATGAAGAGTCCCTGGCCTGGACGGATGAACACTCGTCCTGGACGTGTTGAGGTCGGAACCTATCCGCGAGAATCGCCGCTCGTGAGAGACAGACGCTTGCAGCAGTGCCAGCCATTACATGGGCTCGATTATGTGTGCGAAGGAATGCGCTGAGCGCTGCAAATTGAGAGAATCTCACGCGTGCAGCGCGATGGGAGGCGATCGGCGAATAAGGGGCTGTGAAGGACGGGGAGAATCAAAGGGGATATTGGTTATTGAGAAGTGTATGTCTCGAAAAAAAACAAAAACATTAACTTTTGGCGTTCCGCGCGGATTTCTTGGATCTGCGCTAGAGCTCCCTGGCGGCGCTTCCAGCGCCGCCCCTGGCGCGCTCCGCGCGCCAGGGAGGGGGCCCAGCGCAGATCCAAGAAATCCGCGCGGAGCACTGAAAGTTTATGTTTATGACTTTTTTTCTCTTTCTCGTGTCGACAGATCGTGCCTTAATCGCGAATGCCGGTGAGGGAGTGGGGCGAGAGGGCGCGTCGAGCTGAGGGACGGATGTGGGGGAGCAGCATGGGCTTGGAAGAGCAGGATGATCATAAGAGCAAGCTAAACATCCAGCGGCCTGACGAGAGGGAGAGAGAGAGCTTGGACGCAGGACACCGCCTCAGACCTCGCCGACGGTGGAAGTAGGCGATGGTGGGGGAGTCTCCTCCTCTCGCTCCGTGTTGGCTTCTTGCGGCCTTGTCTTTCTCTTCCGTTCCGAGTGCCCTCTTTGTTCTGCCCTGCTCGTCTCTTCCTCATCGTCCTCGTCGTTCTCTTTGTCACGCTCTTGTCGTTCACTCGCTGTTGATATCCTTTTTGTCCTCCTCCTCCCTCTCCATTATTTCGTATTCATTCGCAGTTGCTTGACTGACTGCTTGGTTGCTCGAGTGCTTGTCTGCTTGACTACTCCCCTGCATTTTTTCACAAATACTTGCCTTCTTGCTTTCCTGCTTGGTTGCTTGGTGTCTTGATTACTTGTATGCTGGCCTGCTTCATAATCTAGTTGCGTTATTGACTTATTGTTCGCATGCGCACATGCTCGCATGCTCCTGTAAGCTGTTGCCCTCTAGCTCATGGTGTCTTGCCCCTGTCAGTCTTCTGTTCTTGCTCGGAGTCAACGCCGTTGAAGATGTGCAAGTTGATTCGCGCGCGCATGCCCCACACTCTTTGGCTACAGTGCTTGCACCAATAATTATGATGTTCCAACCTACTTTAGCCTTGACCACCAGAAGCAATTTCGAGCACCGAACAAGTACCGAAACTCGAGGGCTTTCACGTGTCGGGCCTTTGGAGCCATTCATCCGGCACCGTCTCGACACTTTCGACACTCTTTCGACACTTTTCCGGGTGCTCGAAATTAGGGGAACAAAAAGTGACATAAACATAACAACTCGGAGGTCCGCGCGGATTTCTCGGATCGGCGCTGGACCCCCCTCCCTGGCGCGCGGAGCGCGCCAGGGGCGGCGCCGGAGGTGCCGCCGGGGGGCCCCAGCGCCGATCGAGAAATCCGCGCGGACTCGAGTTTTTATGCTTCTGTCGCTCTTCGTTCCCCTACTTAAGCACGACGATGGGGGGCAACGTCCACCAAGAACCCTGACCTTCCAGGAGGGCTAAAAAATAGCGCGACGTAAAAAACCAATCCCAGAGCTATTCTGCGTCTTGGTTTTAGGCTGTTTCGCTCAGCTTTTGAGGTTTTTAGGTCTCCAGTGCTAAAACATAGCTCTCTGGAAGCTCCTCCTCCTCCTCCTCCTCCTCCTCCTCCTCCTCCTCCTCCTCCTCCTCCTCCTCCTCCTCCTCCCCCTCGTCGTCCCTTCCGCCGTTCCGCAGCCCCGTGGGCGGGTGCTCGCCCGGCGCCCGCCCGGCGCCCGGCTCCCCTCCCCGGGCCGGTCCGCCGGGGCGTCTGCTGCCCTCTCGGGCCTGCGCGCCGGGTGCCCGCCCGTCCGCTCGGGGCTCAAGTCGGGCCTGTCCCTCCCCAGACCTCCCAGGAGTCAGAGCGTGGAGTACCTACCCTCGGCAACACCCCAACATACTGATACTATATGTGCGTCGCCCCCCCAGGGGCGACGCGCGCACCGAGAAATCTTATAGTATATGCGTCGTGGTGGGCGCTTTCTGGCCACACCGCTCGGGAAACGATATACTACAAGATGGGTATACTATACGTTCGGGTCGGACGCGCGCCTCCAAGGAGGACATATAGCACTAGTATGTCCATGTGCGTCCCATACCCCGCTTTCGCTTCCAGGCAAAACCAAGTCATACCACGCGCCTCCCCGTCAAGCGGCCTAACCAGTACAGGCCGTAGTTTGGCATCGCTTGGTATCTCTTGGAAGCGAGGGTGGTCAAAAGCGAGGTAGGTTTGTTTTCCCCCTAAGGAGGACTAAAAAGTAGCACGCGACCTAAAAACCTATCCCAGAGCTATTCTATGTCTCGGTTTCAGGCTGTTTCGTTTCGTTGTTTCGGTTTGTAGGCCTCCAGTGCTAAAAGATAGCTCTCTGGAAGGTCAGGGTCTACAGGGGGAATGTTTTCAAAACTAGTCAAAAATAGTCTGGGGACTATTTCGTGAGCATTATTTTAGACCGTTTTGGAGCATTTCTGGGGTATTTTTGCTTTCTCGTCGGAAATCCCCCTGTAGGGGGACACACCCGACTTGACTCTAGGCCTCCTGGATGGGGTCGGAGGATTGCGCCGCATCGCCGATGCATCGGCGGTGCAGCTCGATGCGGAGCCCGGTTTTCTACACGCCGACGTCGCCGATGCATCGCCGACGTCGACGATGCATCGCCGGTGAATCGCCGATGCATCGCCGATGCATCGCCGGTGCACCGCCGATGTATCAGCGATGCGGCGCGATCCTCCGACCCCATCTACTCCGACCCCATCTAGGAGGCCTCTAAAATCGTGGGAGCCTTGCACGCCCATCGGTCGTTGACAGCAGTTTTTTTTGGATTCCCAGATCCAAAATCAACCTTAAGCGCCTTTCTGCTTCAACGATCGAGTGGCTTCACCCATTCCGTCCTCCTCAGGGGGCGGGCGGACACCCAATCTTCTTTCGTCGCCTTCCTGCTTCATGTTTCTACCCACTTCTTCCGACCAGTAGGTACCCTCGTAGTTCCGTCTGCAGCCTTGACCAGCGTTGATCAGCGCCTGGGAATCGATGCGACAGCGCCGATTCAGCGCCGATGTAGCGTCGAGTTCGCGCCGATTTGGCGTCGCTTCGCGTCGATTTGGCGTCGACCAGCGTCGATTCGCCAGAGCCGACAGGATGCTACCGTCGGCTCAAATTGGTAGGTCGACCCTGCCAAGTCAAGGGTACCCTTGTGCCCCGTGCCTCGCGGCCCGTGCTTCCCACATTCCTGGGCAATGTGGCCCTCGGAAGGGTCTTGTGTCCTCTCGCGTGTCCTCTCCAATCAAGTCCGACTGTATGGGAGGCTCCCACAAGTTGCCACCGCAGGTGCCCGCCCATTCGTGCCCGCTCCGTGCGCTGGTCTGGTTTCTCCGTGCCCGCCCCTGCCCGGCACGTTTTTGGCCCGCGCCGTGCGGGGGGGGGGGCGCTCTGGGCGTGTCCCCCCGGGCCGGTGCCCGGCCCCCCGCCCAGCCCCGACGCGCGCTCTGCTGATGGGCCTGTCTTCCACCACCACCACCACCACCACAAGTTGGAGGGGGAAGGAGGAGGAGGAGGAGGAGGAGGAGGAGGAGGAGGAGGAGGAGAGGAGGAGGAAGGAGGAGGAGGAGGAGGCGGAAGGCGGAGGAGGAGGAGGAGGGAGGAGAAGGAAGGAAGAGGAGGAGGAGGAGGAGGAGGGGAGGAGGAGGAGAGGAGGAGGCGGAGGCGGAGGAGGAGGAGGAGGAGGGGGGAGGAGGAGGAGGAGGAGGAGGAAGGAGGAGCTAGGAGGAGGAGGAGGAGGAGGAGGAGGAGGAGGAGGAGGAGGAGGAGGAGGAGGAGGAGGACCCCCTCTCCCTCCGACTTGTGGTGGTGGTGGTGGTGGTGGTGGTGGTGGAGAACAGGCCCATCCCTTGCTCCAGGCGTTGGATGGATCGTCCTGGCGTTCGCCTGGTGTGCACCGAGTGCCCGCCTCGTGGGGCCTCGCGCGGTGGCCTCGCACTCCAGAGTGCCCCTGCAGCCTGCACCGCACAGACTCCTATTGTTACTGTTGTGGAGAACGATCAACTGAGAGGAAGCATGTTGCCAAATGATTTCCAGATGCCTAGAACATGTGTTAAAACGGTGCTAAACATGTAAAAACATGTTTTTAATATTCTCATGACATTATTCCGACATTTTAAACACATGTCTAATTCGATGATAGAACTGTTAGGGTGTCCATTATCGTGGCATCCACATTTTTCTCGCACCCCAAGCTGGAGTCCAGATCTCCCCCCTCCGTGTATCAGTTTCCTGGTTTTTCTGCACGGCCGCTCCAATGAAAATCCATTGCTTTCTTCGCATCCAGTCCCCTTCTTGACACCCCCTCATCCCTGCCAGATCAGATCAGGCTGAGCAGTCGCCTTGATTTTACTTATGAGCGCTCAATGAATCCTCAACTCATATTACCATGCGCCCCCCCCCGCGCGCGCATGTCAAACAACGCCAGCGGTTCCACACTTTCTTGACGCTTCGTGGAAACCCACCAGACCATCCAGACACGATGCCCATGCGAGTTGCATTGATCAGGGAAGAGTAGGAGGACGCAGTGGAACAAAGAGTGGGGCAGACACCACACCGAAGCTCGGGATCCAGAGCCAGCAGTCAACCGTAAATGCCTTTTCGGAGCGTTCGATATGGGATCGTCTTGGCAGCCTTCTTGGGCAAGCTCGGAAAGTAATTTGATGGGGGGCCAAAGTGTCACCATGCCGACTCGTGGAGCTTACCTCTGCGCAAGAGTGAGGAAGGCACATGATGCGGATTGCCGCCAAATTCAGATTGGTTAAGCAGTATCCAGCCGTTGTCCGCGACTGCTGTCCCCCCCAGCCTGTCAACGGGACGAACTCCCAGACGTTCCAACAACGACTGCAAATGCAATGTGGCGGACAACAGTAGACAGCTGTACACCACGCAGTCTCTTCGGAGCATGTATGCATCATAGTCCCACTTCTGACCAACTTGGTCGAGCGATCGCCGGCCGCCGGACCTCGTGTGGATAATCCTCCTCTCATCGTAGCTCGAAGCTGGCGCAAGCAAGGCACGGCCGCAAGCTGAGAACGTTCTTGCCTGATGGGATTCTTGGCCACTGACGCATGGCGAAGGAACCGTCGAGCCCGGGAGACTTCGAGTGTCGTTTCATTCGTTTGTGGACAGGTTTTGTAGGCAACACTGTAAGAATAGGAGGTGCAGAGAGTGATGCACCACGTCACTTCGGACGTTCAAGTTTTCCTTGTGCTGCGCGAGAGCAATGGCCTGGCTTTGGCTTTCTTTTAGCCCCTGGCCCTTCCTGCAACTGCGCTGCGGCCCAATGTGCGCAAGAGGGGAGAATATGTACCCGGACATCTCGCGGGGTGCATCTCACAATGTCCCGGACTTGCCGCTGAGGGTTCACACTTTGAGAATTGTGGTTTCGGAGTCTCTTTTTGTTTTCAGAGATGCCTCCACAATGTTGGCAGTACGGTGAGAAAGTGCCATAAGTCCAGCCAGTGCTATCAGGATTATTTAAACAAAGTCAGCTTTGTCACAGCGGGCCGTGCAGTGGCACCCAAGCCGCACATTTTCAAAACGAGTGTAACGCAGTCATGGTGGTAAGCATGAACGCTGTGACGACGAGATAAGGGCGTCTATTCGCAAGTTGCTCTTGGACGGCAGTACGCCAGGGGAGCTCACTTACCGACGACACGGTGACATCAACGACGCAGTGTGGACCCACATGGCGAGAACTGTTCCATAATTGAGGAGCGTGCAGAACCAGGTCGCCGCCGCGGCATCAGATCTTGCCAGTTTTTGTTTTTTAGTTTCCCCCCGAGGGGCATGGCTGGCTCTTCTCGTCCCGTGCAAACCGGCGCGAGCTCGCCCCAGTCGAAGACACAAATTGTTGGTCAAAAGTGTGATGTACCACAGCGGAGTGGTGAAGAAGTCAAGGCAAGCATATGCCGTCAAACATTATACCAACAAGTACAGCCACGCACGTCTATGTGTCGTCACGCGTGAGCGTGGAACAGTTGAGGAGTCGCTACACGGCTGCACCTGCACATCGTGATGTTGAACATCTGCCCGTTCGTGCAAATTGCGTTGGCAGCTCCTGTACGCTTTCCAGCGCCAAGGGCAGGAACAAGGTGACCGCTGGCATACACACATAACGTCAGAGAGTTATCCAAGCAGCTTCAAAGCCTGCAACCCCTCCCAGTGCCAGTCTCTGGAGACTGATTGGGTCGTCCGGGCGTTGAATCACAATTGGCCCCGATGATAGTTCCAATGTGTTGATTGATAATTCAGGTCGACGCAGCTCGTCGTTTGGCATTGTTGCGCAATACGCGATACTACGATACAAGACAGAAGGAACAACACCCGCATACGAGCGATGGGAAATATCACCATGTACGGTTACACGAACGGAATACAAAACACATGTGTCCTCAAGTTGGCTCCTCCAGGTTTCTGAGCCATCACGCTTCGCCCCTTCCCTCCATGACGACACCATCGCACAAAGGACGCAATGGCGTGCAAGTGTAAGAAGGAGCAGGAGGAAGAGGAGAAGGAGGAGGAGCAGGATGAGGAGAAGGAGGAGTAGGAACGAGCAAGGAGGATGTAGAGGGAGGAGCAAGGGAGGAGGAGGGACGAGGGAGGGCGGAGGGATGAGGAGGAGGGAAGCGGGAGGAGGGAGGGAAGATGACCAGGGATGAGAAACCAGGAGGAGAGCGAGGATACGAAGAAAAGCGATGAGGAGGAGGGAGACGACGACGACGACGACGACGACGACGACGACGACGACGACGACGACGACGACGACGACGACGACGACGACGACGACGACGACGACGACGACGACGACGACGACGACGACGACGACGACGACGACGACGACGACGACGACGACGGCGGCGGCGGCGGCGGCGGCGGCGGCGGCGGCGGCGGCGGCGGCGGCGGCGACGACGACGACGACGACGACGACGACGACGACGACGACGCCGAGCCGCCCGTGCGCGCCTCCCCCCCCCCTTGGTTCTTGCCGAAGGCCCCCGGGGCGCGCCCAGCGGCCCAGCCGCGCTGGGCTCCGTGGGCTTCCGGCAGCGCGAGATGCGGGCGGCAGGCGCTCCCTCTCCGCCGGCGCCCGTGGGCCGGGCCGCAGTTCGGGGCCCGTCCCCCGCCGGGGGCAGCGCGGTCGTCGGCCGCGTGTTTGTCCTGACCTCCCAGCTCTCCCTCCCCGCTTCTCCCCTCCTGGCCTGGCCTGCCCCTCCTCCTCTTCCTCCTCCTCCTCCTCCTCCGCCTCCTCCTCCTCCTCCATCTCATGTTGGCCTGCTCGCCCCTGCGGGGACTGCAGCCGTGGGACCCCCCGCCCCCTCTTCATGTCAAAGACTGCAGCTAGGGCACCGCCCCTCTCCTGCCCCCATCCCGGGCGATAAGTATCCTCCTCCTTCGCCTCCTCAGCCGCTCTGGCCTAATTAAGGGTCTTTGGGCTTGCGAGAGCAGTCTTCAGAGCGGCAGTGTCGCTGTCAGTTTGAGGGGTCCCAGCCCTCGCGTATTCATTGAGCTCCTGCTGGAGCATTTGCAGGCCGAGGGGCCTTTGCCTTCACTTCTGCCCATGGCGGAGCTGGTGCTGGAGATGTTCTCCCAGGACCCACGGTTCCTACGTGAACGTGCTCGACTTGCGGACGGAACGTGAACTGGGTGTGCAGGATCGTGTGCCAATGCGGTTGCAAGGCGCCGTCTGGCGTGGTGCAGCGTGCCAAGTCTCGTGCTAATCCTGCTGGCGTTGATCGCGTCACACCCAAAGATATCCCTCCTCGGGGCGCTGGCGCTGGGAACTATGACAAGATGCAGCAGAAGTTCGATGCGATGGTGAAGCGCGTGGCACAGCTACTTGGCAGTGGCTCGTGGCGCAGGTGCGGGTGGGGTCAACAGCAACGGGTCCACGCCGCCATCTTCATCCAACAGCAGTTCAGAACAGTCCAAGCAGCATGAAAACAAGGATACGATCAAACAGCTCGATTTGGCCGTTGCTCAGTGCAACAACCTTCCTGGCGACAGAGGCAAGGTCGTGCGGGAGGCCCTCGAGATCCAGCTGGCAGAAGTCAAGAAGTCCTGGGTCGACACCACGCCGCGTCGCACACAACATACGAATGTCGGACACAAACGTGCTCGCGCGGAGCTCAAGCGCATCGCGCTCGACCAGGAGATCTGCTAGCAGATCGTCGAGAACATGCGCGTGGCTCAGGAGCGTGTGGACAGCCTGCGTGCGCAGGTGGTGGCGCCCCACGCGAAGTAAATTTCAACTTCGCCATGCCTTTGGGGGTTCGACCTACGGAACCGTCGGAGTGGCCCATCGCTGTTGGGGGGTTTCGAGGGCTGCTTGGGGGCCCGGCGGAGCGGCGTCCTGCGGGTCCCGAAGACTTGGCGGCGCGCCTGCGGGCGTTTGGGTCCCGATTGCACGGCGCAGGCGGCCTCGCTCGCTTCTCGAGCGAGCCGTGAACGGCTGATATTCTGGAGCGCCAAAGCGACGTTGCGCGGACCGCGCTGTTTGTCCAGCGCGCCGCTAATGATTGCCATCCTCTTTCCGCATCTTGAATATGTGGTTTGCGTCCTCCTCCTACCTCGCCGCCTCAATGCTGGCGTCGCTTTCTCGTTTCGGCCCCTCTTCCGTCCCTTTTCCTGCCCGTCGCTCCCGCCCACACTTCCTATCCGACCCATGGGGCCTGGGTCTTCATGCTTTTGTGATTGCCTTGCGAGTCGCGCAGCGCGCGCGCAGCTTGCGCGACGAATGGCAGACCCCGCGCTTTCATCCGCCAAGCTATTTCTGGACCGGTTTCTCCATGGCTATTTCGTGCAAGTGGGCGGAGTGCGTCGCAAGGTAAGTTTCTTCCTCTAGTTTGGGGATTTCCGGCCTTCTCGAGGGTCGAGAATCGAGGGTACTTCCAACCGTTTCGAGGGTCGACGTTCGAGGCTGCGCAACTCTCCCTAATGTACCCACGCCGATTCCGACTACGATCCTTGAGGGTTCGGGCCCACGCGCTCTGGCTTGACAAACCCCGCCCCTGGCGGTCACCAGCGCGCTTTGCTCCCTTCGCTCGTTCCACCGGTTCAGACCGCGCGTGTCCCCCCCCGACCGAGGCGCCGACGCTGGGGACGGCGGCGACGCCCGTTTCCCGTTCAAGAGCAAGAGGGCCTTCGGCTGGAACAGGCCGTGGCTGCCCGCCTTCGTGTTCGAGGGGCGGAGACGGAATGACGGGGAAGGAGGGAAGGGGTCCGTTATGCACGCGTCGTGGAAAATCTCACGGCGGGAAGTTTTGGCAGTTCTCGGCCTCGGGGAGCCCTCGCGGGGCCTCGGGACCATCCCACAATAAGTCGGGACGGAAAAGTACCCCTTGGAAAAAAGTCGGGACATCCG
>CAUYUJ010014415.1:55000-57500 GCA_963575745.1 Prorocentrum cordatum
GAGGAGGTGGAGGAGGAAGTGGGAGGAGGAGGAGGAGGAGGACGAAGAGGAAGGAGGAGAAGGAGGAGGAGGAGGAGGAGGAGGAGCGATAGGGGGAGGAGGACCCACCCCTCTCGACAGCGCTGAGCTCTCTCCTGTGCGCAGGGTGGGGTGTCGTGAAGGGCTCCTGGAGACCCCCCACGGGTGGCCCCCCCCACACACTGTGAGGCTCGGTCCTCGGCGCGGCGGGTGGGGCGCACGCTGGGCGAGGAAGAGGGGCTCTTGGCATCGCTCGGACGTGTGCATTTTTCCTTCGGCGAGGACCGTCGAGGAGCATCCTTGATCATTTGGCGAAACAACCACGCACGAAACTGCAAAAAGCACAGGGAATGGTCGTCCGAGCGATGGCGAGGGCTGGCGGATGAGCATCAGGAGGGGACAAAAACACACAGACACAATTACTCACCGATCCCCAGAAAATATGGGAAAGTATGGGAAGTGGGGGGAAGACAAAAACCGAGAAAAGATAACAAAATATGGGGAATCCTGTTATTCGTGTGTATTTAATTGTGTGTCCCAGGGCCCCTTTAGAGCACGTGAGAAGGAACGCGAGGTAGGATGTTCCAACTTACTCTCACGGGGGGAAAAGCCACCCGGACCAGACAATTGGCGTTTCCTAAATGGCCTTGAGCGTTTACTGAACAGCCCTGCCTTGTTCGATTCCTTCTTTGGGCGCGTTTGCTACAGGCCTCGCGTGTCGGGGTGGCTATTGTTCGGAAACTGGAGCATATACATTACCAGTGGCGGGCGGTTTTTCAATCCAAGGACTTTTTGAGGGTCGGGGACGACGTCGGGGTGTTGTGGTGTATACTTGTTTCTTCGCTTTCCCAGGGAAATAGCGAAACATGTATACACCTGGATCCCGTATACACCAGGATCGGCGTTCCTGTGCGAATTTCAGCGCAGGGCCAGAAAACGCGTTGGTGTATAGATGCTCTGCCCTCTATACTCTAGCCTTGACCTCCAGAAGGAATTCCGAGCACCGGCAAAGGCCCAGAATCTCGATGGTTTGTTCACGCGTGGGGCCCTGGGAGACGCTCGTCCGACGCTGCTTCGGCACTCTGTCGACGCTTCTCCGAGTGCTCGAAATCATATTGAAGCGCTTCGCTCATGCCGTCGGCCCTGGAGCCCTCTTTAGGGCCTCTTGGGGGCCTCTTGGGGACCTCTTGGGAGTCTCTTGGGGCTCCTTGGCGGCGTCTTGGGGCCCCCAGGGCCTCTTGGGGGGCTCTTGGGGGCCTCTTGGGGCGGGAGGGGGGGTAGTCGATTGCGGCTCCCTCCTCGGAGGCCACGATCCTCGTGAGCGGTGTCGAGAAATGGCTCTTCCTTGGAGCGCTCTGGGCACCCGACCGGGACCTGGCCGGGGTACTTTTCGTCCGGGGGCCCCCAGGAGCCGCTCCGCGCGCGCGAACTATGTAGAAATATGTTTCACCAGTTACCGGAGATCTTAGCACGCCGGCGTGCTAAGATCTCCGGCCAGAGGCCTCTGGCCCGTTGGACCGGCGAACTCTTGGGCTGCGGCCCTGAAGTACGATGGGAGCAACGTAAGGCTGGCGGATGAGCAGAAGATTGAGAAGGAGCAAGAGCAGGATGAGGAAGCATCAGCAGCAGGAGCAGAAAGAATAGGAGGAGCAGGACGACCAGGGAAGGGTGGAGGAATGCAGAAGGAGGGGGGGGTGGCAGCGACGAGGAGCGAATCGGATCCAGAAATGCGTGACGCGCTCTGGGGCGAGAGCGCGATTTTGAACAATGGGGACAGCGCCGATCCTGAGATGCAGCCAACGTTACAGCTGGAGCGCCATTCTGAAGGACCGATCGCGTTCTGATAGAAAGGAACAGTCGACGAGACAATCCAGGTCGAGGCACTGCAGTGTACATGGGCAGTGTACGAGGTAGGCTAAGAAGCGTAATCAGGTGAGAGAGTAGTACTACATAGAGTAATCGTGGAGGGGGGGGAGAGCGCAAGCTAGGTGTGCTCGCGACACCATTCCCCAGTGCGCTGAATTCCTTTTATTTTGGTGGACTCAAGGGCCAGAGAGGACATTGATCCCACACGCCACGTCGTATGAGAATGAGGCATACAAGGGGTACATCTACATCGGAGGATGACAAGATGGGCGAGAAGGCAGACGATCAGCAGGAAGAGGTGGAATACGGGGAAGGTAGGGGGAGCAAGAGCAGGAGGAGCAGGGGAAGTCGGAGGCAAGGCATCGAATCCAAAAGAAAACGGCCCGCGCTTGGGCGGAAGCGCAAATGTGAACGACGGGCGCAAAGCGCCGACTACGAAATGTAACCATCACTGCAGCGGAAGCCATGGTCTTGGAAGAACCGAGCACGCTTCGATCAAACACAGTCAGGTACAACACACACACACACGAACAATACTGCGTGTGGTAAACACTGCGCGACAGGTGGGGTACCAACCGACCAGTATCAGGGGAGAGGGAGAGTAGTGATCACAGCT